>VUQG01044494.1:22748-46111 GCA_015106755.1 Etia nguti
TGCATCCCCCCTCCCCATAGCCACGCCACCTCAAACTATTAAATTACAATGTGTTTTTGCAATATTTCTGTATGTATACAGATATCTGTTAAGAAGCTTGGGGCACATATTGCCACCCTGGAGAGTACAGCAGGAACATTGCTTATTGTGGGTTTGAGGAAACATTAAGCTATTTTTAGCACTGCCTCCTCAGCCATTTTATGGCTTTCTCTTCTACAATGAAGACGGTGGAAAAAAGACTTTTTCCGGTTGAGAAGACTCATGTAGTATTTTATAAGTTTCATTAGACCCTTACCTTAAATATTATTGCATTTTGCTGGCATCAATAAAAAAATCAATAAAAAATCTCAATGTTTTTACTTATAATGTACTTTCACAAATCTGTAACAAAAGAATATTATGCTTTCATTTACAGTGGACATTGACGGTGGCAGGATTTGCTTCATAATCATATTCATAACAGCTGCACAATGTTGGGAGAAGTGTCTATGTGGCAATACAAGTTGCGCAATAAAAACTGTCAGCTTTTTACTGGAACAGTGCTTGTCTGCACCTGCACATATATTAAAATGTCTGATACAAATGAGAGAAAGCTTCTCTTGTTCTCCCTCTTAAAGCAGGTCATCAGTGATTAGATTTTTAAATGAAATAGGTCACAAAATTAAATCCCCGTGCAACTGTAGTGTTTGTTTGTTTTTTATAAAGAATAATACCTCTAATAAAAGAAAAGAAAAAGTACTTACAGGTGCACTAAGGTTTTCAGTCCACGAAAAGCATGCGGTGATATCGAATTGATTTGGTTGTTTTCAATGAATCTGAAAAGTTGTTGGATAAAATGCAGGAGACGGGAGATAATGTTGTCTTTCAGGGAAATGCAATAAAACAATCACAAAATCAAAAAAATGTAAGGATAATTTTGTACCAACTACTCACAGATATTCTAGGTGAGGAAGACCAATGAATGCATCCTCATTTATAGATTCCAGGTTGTTGGCTGTGAAGAGGCTGCATGGAGAAATCTCAAGTTAATATTTTTACTATTTAGGGTCAGCGAGTGCATAATAAAAATACGGCTTGCCTAATAGAAAACCCTTGTTCATAACTGTAAACTACATACTTTGAAGACTAGGATCTGTGCTTTTTGAGGATTCCTGCAGGCCTGCATGTCTGTTTTTAGACACACAGTGGCTCTGTGAGTACTCCGCCCAATGAGGAAATGAGTTCCCTCATCAAAAGGAGGAATTACCCGTAAATTATCGGGTTCACATTATTATACACAGAGACATTTTAAGGCAAGGCTTGGAAGAAAGCCTAGCAGAGAGATTTAAAATCACCATGCCATGAAAAGGCATGCAGGAAATCCACATTTCAGCAAATGATTTTTTGGGTTTAAGGCTTCCCCAGCCTAATCAATAGCCACAGCAACACCCATTCTATCATAATGTGTAGCATCACTGAAGGGGGAAATGTCTTGAACATTAAACATGGCGTTGATCAGCTCACTGGGGACTGACAGTGTGCAAGAAAAGCAAGAAAAAAAAGAAAAAACTCCTAAGAGATTTCTCACAGGAGATGCAGAGCAGGCGTGAGGATGAAGCTCTCTTTCGGAATTTCAGTGAATTCAGACTTGACAAATGATCTGTGGGGGGAAAAACACGACACACACACACGCATACTGTTTAGGCTTACAGCACAGACTGGCGAGCACTTATTGCAGTCTGTTCCTTGGATATGCAATTACTATGCAGCACTGGCGGAAAAATCCACGTCTTAACCAGCAGGTAGAGCTAAGCATGTTGCGTTCATCGCTGCAGTGGGCCGGGTTTTTATTTCAAAACAATAATAAAAAGAACTTACAGAGATGTGATATCTCGGGGAAAGCTGCGAGGGATGAGTCCTGCGCTTTCGCACAGCGCGTTATCTTTGGAACATGTACACACTAAGGGGCAGCGAGGCGGCTTGGGTCTCCTGCTGTCCACTAGAAGTAAAACAGACGCCACCACAAGTAAGCAAAGCCAGAGCGATCTGCTGGGTATCTCGTGTGTATATTCCATTCTTGAGATCCGCGGCGGACACAACTTGCGCGTCGAACAGCCCTACACATGAACCAGGGTCTCTGCTGTGGTTCCTCTCCCACCGCTGCTGCTGCCGCTGCTGCCTGGAGGCCACGCGAATGCCCGCTCTTGTTTATCTCCGTGCGCCACCGCCGCTCTGGAGGTGATAAAACCGGGCGACCCGTGCGCCCACAGCGCCGTAATTACACCGAACCTCCCGACGAAAAGAAATCTAAACCCTCTGAGACAAAAGCAATAATAATAAATATATAATGTGACTCTTGTTGTGGAGTCTTGAAGCTCAGGAATATTCCAGCTGGCTCGGTGACAAACGCGGTGTGAGGGCAGGTGGGGATCCCAGCGGGAGCAGACGGAGCATCTTCATCCAAAACCACGCCTATGATTTCACCAAACGCCACTCTCTTCGTGTCAGGGTCTTGGAGGATTCCGCCAAATGGGCAACGGAATTGTGCAATTTTTTTCGTGAATCAGCGGGAGAAGAAGAAGCTCTGACATGAGCCAGCGGACTGTCGTCTGTGGCGCAGACGCACACGAGCTTTCTATGCGGGAAGCGGATGGGAAACACGCTGACAATTAATTGTGATTATGGAAGTATAGCTGCAACATTTGGCTCAAAACCAGATGTTGACTGTCAAAACCCCGCCGTTACAAATCACGCGTGCCTTATTGCCGATAAAGTCACCGAAAGTTTGTGCTTTCTTAAATATTCCCATATTTGTAAAATGTTGTGGGTATATTTCCTGGTTTGCACTCGGTTTCCATGACGACTGGAGGATGCAAAGTATTTCTGACCTGTGGTGGAGGGGTGTGGGGAAACCCTCCTGTCACTCTGACATCTGTTCTTCCTCAGTACCATCCCCCTCCTCCTCTTACACAAAGGGCAAGTTAAACGGTCCCTAAAATCCACTCGTCTCTTTTTATGCTTTAATACTGCGGCAAGCCACCACCTTCACACTTTTATTGCAGTTTTCGCTTAATCTTCTGTGCCAGACACTAACTTGTTCAGGAGGGTGCTCTTGGAGCCCTATAAGGCTGTCACTATCTAATTTCTTACTTCTTAGACTCCCTCCAGAGGTTTATGATTAATATGTTTACTCACTGTGGCTGTCAGGCCTGCATGCCTGTGACCCATCTTAGTAGAAATATGCCCAGGGCTTTTGAAAAGTGCATAAATACTCACGTGATTACAATATTTGATATCCTGCGGATGTTTACAGTGATACTACTAATACAGGAGAATTAGAGGAGCGTGATCCTCCTCTGGGAGGTTTGAAAAATGAAGTTGGGAAGAATGAAGCTATTAGGCTGCTTCTAAGAAGTATCAGCAGCTGCTGGACCAGATACAGAACAGTGGATATTATTGTGTGTGCTGCAAGATGTTGTGTAGTGTCTGTGCTTCATAAATGTCACCATTCATCACCAGAGTAGGACACAGACTTTCCAGTAACAATATGACCACAGTGAGTCTAGTGTTTCTCACTTTTTAATATATTTGGAGACTAGTTTTCTGTAATAAACACCGATCAGCCACTACATTAGACTACTGTGTAATATTGTGTAGATTTCCCTTTTTTCACCCAAACAGCCCCTCTCCTAAGTCAGGGCGTTGACACAGGGCCTCTGTGGGTGTTGTGTGGCTTAGGGGTGGAGTCTCAGTGGATCACCCTTGTTCTGGCACATCCCCCAGATGCTCTTGCATTGAAATCTGAGGAGTTTTGAAGCTGGGGTGGCCTTTGTTGTGTTATTTGAGCCATGCCATAACAGTTTTAGCAGTATGACATCATCCTGATGGGAGATGCTGTTCCTTTGGGCAGTGGTATGAAGGGCTGGAACAATGTTTACGTGGGTGATAAGTGTCACTGTAGCATAAAAGAATCCAAGGACTCAAGGTTCTCGAACAGAATAATGCCTGTGTAACAAGTTATCCAGCGGTACTAACTTCACCTTTCAGTGCTTTTTAAAATATTGTTATTGATCATTGTTTGGGCCTGTATTACCTTGTGAACTGACTTATCTGACCCTTTACCTAAAGATACATTAATGTAATTGTATTATTTGTGGAGACGTTCAGTCTTATCATAGGCTGTGGGTAAAATAGAGCCATTCTGTCAGGCAGTCTACACAAATGAGCTGAACTCGCCACTAGAGGGAAATGCCGACCAAGGTATATGTTTAGCTGTCAGGTGGACTCACTAACTTCATAAAATTCTTTCTCTAAGATTTACACCTTAAGGGGAAGAGAGCGTCATCCACAGGGAGCTTTTCTACATGACTATCAAGATTTTAAATTGCTAGAGGCACCCACTCTCCCACTCTGATCTTGAGCAAACTGAGTGAATGCACTTGTTTTGCAGGTCTGCCATCTTGTCAGCCCACAGAGTAGGCATACCTCCTTTACTGTGATAGCTTTCATCTTGGCTTCATGGACATTTGTGAAAGCTTTACAAGGAGTTCTGAGGATGTGTAATTACAACAGAACACACATACACACACATCCAAATAATAAAGAGAAATATTGATAGATAAAACTTAAATTATATGAAAAATGTAAATGAATAAAGCTAAAAACTATGTTTTGATGAACGATGAAATTACATCTTAGGATCCTTTCCTGTCCATCAGTGGTTGAATGATGAAGAAGTAGAAGATACTAATTATTGTTATGATGATATGATTACGAAAGCGTACACTGTGCCAAAAACACCCCGTAAAGCTTTTACAAGCAACCGCTGCTCAAGAACTGCGCATCCAAGGCCTCCCTGCTGTTAAACTTACGCTGCCACCATAAGAGCGAGAAAAGACAACTAAAATCACAATTTATAAGATCTGCAAAAATATTTAAATTCAGTAAACAAAAGAAGAGGAATAAATACAATCTGATTCCTTAGAAAAAAAGCTAGATAACTATAACTGTTTATTGCAAAACATACACACTGTTAAAAACCTAAAAATACACCTCATCCTCTATCAGAGTCTTTCTGTCACTGAAGTGCAAATATCCAAACAGTCACTGTGGCATAACAGTAACAAACAAATGTGGCAACAAATCACAGCTGAAATGAAGCTTGACATCCTGATCTGTTTCAGTCTGGGTGGAACAACATCATCTACGTGGTGCATCAGCTTACCAGAACAGTTTGCATGTCATTTGATTTGGACTCTGTCTACCACATGAGCATTTCCGTAACAAACATCTTTCCTCCAACCTATACTATTCAGTTTTGGGTTTTTTTTTACTATTTAGAGTGAGTAGATAAGGAACGGTGTCAGAGCCTGGTGTAAAAGAGAAAGACAAAAATCTATTTCAGCTATTAAGTTTCTCCACAGGATATTGTGTAAAATTACAAATACAGTATATTAATTATGTATTTTTGAAATTATAAATTTGTGCAGTTAATAAAAATTCCACTACTTAAAATATGTGTGTAATGGTTCAAACATTTGTCTAACAAGGGAAAGATTCCTCAGTTTAATCCTGGGAAGGAGACAAATTCTTTTGTGGTTGCATCAGGAAGGGCATCTGGTGTAAAAGATGGTCATTAAAGTTTACAAGAATTGATTTCATACTGTGCAGTTCAAAGAAAAGTTCCAGTCTTTCAGATAAACAAGTGAATTGATTATCTGAGCAACAGCTAAAGGGTTATGAGGCTGTTACAACCTTTGAGACAACAGCATAAAAAAGTCAGAAATGCAGTGAAACAGCACCATAACTGTACAGTTGCTTTGACCTGGATGTGGCTGTTTAAGGCAGCAGTGTCCATATCTGTCTTGACATTTTTTAAATAGTAATGCTCAGCGAAGTGACATAGTACAGTACCAGTGTATGTTTTCTCCAAATCTGCATGATGGATTGCCCCTCTAGCTGCAGAAAGATGCTCCAACTCAGACAGATGCATCTGATGTAAGCTACTATAAAACTTCTGAGCTTCATGAACTTGTAAATTCATCTACTTCACTGGGGAAAAGACCTTACAAGTAATTATATAGAGTTATTACACCAACGATAATTTGTGCACTCTAGAAGGGCAAGTACCACTGAGTTAAGACTGCAACTATAGTGTGAATATCTAGTTTTCCATCTGATAATGTGTAATATTATAATACTAATAATACCAATAATAATAATAATAATAATAAGTGTGAGTCTTTAATATTGCTAATTCGAACATTTGAAAAATGAAGTCCAAACATAATTTAAATGTGTTCTGGGCTTAAGCCCAGAACACATAGTTGGTGGCTCCATCAGGAGCATAACAGATGACACAACAAGAACAACAGGGAGGGCAGGACTACATTTCCACACAGGACTAATCAGGACCCTGGAAACAGGAGAGGACTGAAACACAGGTGAAAGTGATCAAGACAATCAGACAGGAAGCAAAACAAAGACACAAGAGAAAACTATCAGAATAAAACAGGAAATGAACAGCAACCATAACTGAAATAAGGAGTCACTGAAACACGAAGGAACACATATGAACATAAATATGTATGAATTTTGTTTGGGGGAACGTCGAAAGACAGTGCTATAAAGACAGAATAAACTGAAAGGAATGAAGTGAAACTAATGCAAAGACATGGAAGGAAACAAAACTTTTAAAGTTAAGCAAAAGACAAATACTGATCACAGAGACGAGAAGTCTTGGACAGGGAAACGGAGGCACAGAAAGACGAGATTAAGGGAGAAGCAGACGGAAAAACACAGAGGGACCTAAACTTCTACCTCTAGTAAAAATCGAGACCTAACCCAAAACATAGGGTCACAGAACAGCAAGAGAGTCAGTATCATGAAACTAAAAGTTCTCACAAGAAGAAGAAAATAGGAAATTCAGGAGTCTTACTTCAGGAACACGTGAAGCACGACTCATAATATGCTAGAATAATAAAGAAATTAAATCAGAAACCTGAAATTACAACAAACAAAACATTAAAACAGAGATAAACACCAAACTCAGCCTCAAATAAAAGAAGCTAAAACAGAAAAACACAAAACCCTAGCGCCATCTTAAATACAGCATCTTTCTCCAAAACCTGTGTTTTATCCAGCATAACTGTTGCCTTCACAGATATCCATGTTATAAATGTTATGAGCATCAGTGCACTCCCATTCCATCAAAGAGGCTGAGCTTTTGAACTGTGCCAAATACCCCTGTCCTCTTTAGCCTGGAGGTCACAGCGTTCATGACGTCCAAAAAGAATTTCAGATCTTTAAAAGTTGTTCCATGGTAAAGTTATCCACTTAACCTTATCCCAAGAAGTGATTCGAACTATAGAAACATGTCTGTTTTAAAAAAATCAACCCTTTCAATAAAGCTGTACTGTGGTTTCACGATCTGTGTGCGGCAGGCAGGAAGGGAGGACCCAAATGCAGACTCCAGGACGCAAAACTTAAACTCAAAAAACTCAGCTTTATTGCTGGCACAAAACCAAACTGGAAAAAGTATGACCAGAACACACAGGCGTGTATGAGGGAGATCGTGACGCTTTACAGAAGAAAACAAAAGGCTTAAATACACAGGGAATGACGAGGGAACAGGAAACTCATGGGGAACACAGCTGGGGCAAATTACACACAACGAGACAGAGGACATAAAGCTAAACATAACACATGAGACAAGGTACCTTCAAAGTAAGAGAAGCAAAGCAAAACATAGCAAAGCAAACACATAGGAGACTACCAAAGTAAAACAGGAAGTAACAGGAACACACGCACAGAAGCGCAGACAGACACACAGAGACAAGACTGGGGAAATAAGGATAACATGATAGGCAGGGAGGAACAGAATGAAACATGAGGGAAGCAAGACAAGAACTCACAACAAAAAGAATCACAGCCGCACAGAGGGAGACACAGAGGGCAAAGACGCAAGGGGTAATCTAATAATCAAAAAGCCAAAAAGAATAACCTAGGTTCTAGAATCAACTTAAAGACTACCAAAGAGGACTTAACCATAAAACATAATACAAAATGTCAAAAACACAGGAAAACTCAAACCGCTGGGTCAAATGATCCAGGATCATAACAGTGGGTTTGTTTCCTAATTCATGTACAGGCAATTCCCTAGAAAGAAATGACTTTGTTTATCGTATTAGTGAGACTGCCCAGGACTCTGAGTACTACACTTAATCACTGACAGGATAAAATGGGATTTTTACTGAAGAGTGGACTCTGAAAACTCTTGTAGGAAGACAAACAGACCTTTGTTAACATGATCCAGGTTTGAGACACAGAATTCAAATCAAACAAGACAAAAGTCCCCCACATAACTTTAAAACAAGATGATTCATTTTTTTGTTAATAACACCTAAAATTAAATATTCAATAATTTTCCTAATCTGTTTCTGAACAATTATTTATATATATCATTAAAGATATATATATATAGAACTGGCATAACAATATTGTTAGAAAGCTAATATTAATGTGCTGAAATAGTTATATGACTCCAAATGTATTTTTCGCAAGATACATGTTTGTAGACCTAAAAGACAAAAACACAAAAGATGTTTTCAAAATAAGATTTTCAGTATTCACAGTTTTCTCTCTTTAGCCCTCAAGAACTTTTTGGAAACAATGCTTTTGACAGTAATGCACCATCCTGTAGGTGTTGCATTTACACTCTTTGTCTTATATGTGACGTGTACGGTATATTGTACATCAAAAACCACCAGAAATACATGCTTTGCACTATTTCAGGGATGTCAGACATAATGTCCCGTGTCCAAATTCGGCCTGGCAAAGACTCTAATCTGCCCCACTGGAAGGCTTTGGAAAATCTGTAGTGTGTTTTCAAGGTTCATAGCCTAATGAAAAAGACCTCCACCATAGCCATTCATACTACAGTAAAGTAATGAACAAATATATGAACAATTAAGGAACAGAAAAAAATCCCTGTTTTTTCACTACCATAGAAAAAAAAACATGTTCTGTTTTATATTTACAAGACAATCCCAGCAACAAGCTACTAGAAAGTTTTCTGTAATTTTTTACATTTATTTCTGACAGATTCCTTCAATTTAATACAGCAGCATTTCTTAATCATGTAGGAAAATTAAGACATATGGTTGAAATTCTTCTTTTTCTTATATTACGATATCTCAAATGTGTATTTAGACTTCTTTACACTGAGAGAAAGAAGAGTTTCACTGGTCCGACCCACTAAAGATCAAAGTGGGCTGTATGTGGCCCCGCAATATAAAATGAGTTTGACATCCCTGCTCTATTTGACATGATTATGGATGTATTCCCAATGTTCACCCACTGGTGGGTCTTTTTCTCACTGGAAACACAACTGAGCCACAGCAGTGCTTGCGCCAGCTGTTCTTGAACTGGCAGACTGAGTAGAGGATGGGATTGAGTGCTGAATTTGCCAGAGTGAACGTCATCACCCAGAAGAACATGGTGGAAGAGACATATATGTGACCCTGTAGGTTGTGGGCCAGTATGACGAAGGTGATAATGAAAATAGGGCTCCACATGATTAAGAAAGAAAGCACCAAGACCAGCATAGTACGGAAGAGCTTCATATCCTGGCGGGAGACGTAGTAGTGAGGAGAGTCTCGATTGGGGTGCTGATGATCTCTGGGTCGGAGCCTTAACCTGCAATTTTTAGCAATCTGGAACAGAAATACAATATTTGATACAATGCAAACACCTGTGGTTACAGAGACATGATGAAACCATTTACACACCCTGATTGATCTGCATATGGATTTACACATGGAGCATGGAAACAGTTTTATTTGTCTCATCCATAAAGTCTACTGAGTGCTAAAATCAATTTGTAGCTGGTCACCATGTTCTTCTGTTCTCTGTGTCACACTCATGGACACATTGGCAGAACTGGTTGCCCAGTGAAGTGTTTACAGTTGATAGGGGAGAGCACTGAACGTACACACAAGGGTAATTAGTGAGCGCACATTTGTTTCCCACGGTGACAGAGAAATGTCTAAGAAATCAGGATATCCGTGCATTAATTCAAGGAAGAATGCTTATTAAATTAATAATATAAGTATAATGACAGCTGGAAAAAGAAATTGAAGTGGCCAAAAACCATTTTCAGTTTAAAAATTAAGCTAATTCATGTCCATTCTTATGTCTTCATGTAAGAAACCTGTAAATTGAGAAAACGGTAAATTGAGAGCTGGATTTTTACAATTTGTGTTAGAAGCATAAATACAGACAACACCTGCTCTGTCCTTCTCCTCACTGCCTGCCATCTTTAGCAAATACAGCATTAAACCCACCTGCAATATTTTGCTGTAACTAACCAGAATGATGAGTCCTGGGAAAAGGAAGCACAGGGCAGTGAAGACTACATTCCACACAATCTCCCCTGCTGGGTCAGGCCACTTGAGAGTACAGATGTGACCATGTTCCTGCGGAGAAAATATTAAAACACAAACATAGGCATGGCTTTATTGTAGAAATATTTCCTCTTTTTTAAATTCATCCATACCAGCTTTGGAAAATCCACTTCCATCACAGTGAAGAACAGACTGAGGGGGAGGGAGGTGAGTGCAGAGAAGGCCCAGATGAAGACGAGGGTCACAGTCACCCTCCTGGGAGCCAGACTTGGCACAGTCTGCAGCCGGAGAATAGCCTGGACTCTCTCCACACTGATCGAGGCCAAGGTTGTGATGGTGACACAGCCACTCATACAGATGACATAGAGCAATGCGTGGCAGGCTGCATACCCCAGCTCCCAGGACACGGTCCAACGCACTGTCACAATCAGCGGGATCATGCTGACGAACAGCAGATCAGCCACGAACAAGTTGAGAGTCAGGATGGTCTTATTGGCCAGCAGCCTGCGTTCACAGGTTACCAGGACTGCAGCTCCCGCATTTGCGGCTACAGAGACCAGAAAGATTGCGCTGATAGCTGCGGTCTCCATTATAGTGGTAGCAACCTGATTTGAGTGGTGCAGCTCAGAGAAGAAAGAAAAAATAGTCAAGTTTCTCAAGTGAAGGGAATGAATGTGAAGGTCTGTATCCATGCAGGCTGAAATGTACTAAATGTGAAATGCACACACTGCTCACTCCTGCAGACAAACAGAAAAATGAATGTGGACAGATGCTGATAAGAAGTAAAAGGGAGGAGAAAGGGTGGGTGGAGACTAGACTTTCTGATGCCGTTTGCTCTGCGATGCTTAAAAGAAAGTCTTTGCATTTTCATCCCCATTCTCTGCTGTAATTTTTAATTTATCTTGCAAAACTCTCTGCACTTTTACAAAATTAATATACACAGTGGCTCACCTCCTCAGAGAGATTTCTACCTTCAACACATTAAAGATAATTTGAGGTTGTTTTTTTAATGTGTTTTGATTCAGTATCTGTAGTACAATCAGCAGCAGATGCTCAGGAATACCTTCAGTCATAAATGACCTGTTCTGATTTTAGTATTCGCCACTTTTACTTACTCCAGGCATAAGGTATGAGGTACCACAGACTTTCTCAGTAGAGACATTAATTCCCATTGATCTGCTTACTCAAATTTGGATATAAAAACACGAATTTGGTTTGTTGTTTACCTAATAAATAACAATATATATTTTTTTAGCTTTAAACTGTTTTTTGACAGATTTCTAAAATATGTGTGTTTTCTTGTTTTTAATGACAGGTGGTCTGATAAATTTGTTAAGCGCTGCACTTTGGACATATTTCTTTCTAAGTTGATTTTATTTTCCTGTTTTCACTGCCTTTAGCATCTTCTGTGTTAAAGCACATAGGGTGTACATGTAATAAAATGTGCTATAGAAACAAACCTACCACTGCCATTTGCTAAAACACTTCCTGCTAAAAAGCAGTAACACTCAAAACATCAAATAGTTGCTTGTATATTAGTATATATCAGTTGAAACCAAAAATAATTTGAGCGCATCACAAAAAATGATCAATATCAGTAGATTTATTACATGGGGCACTGTCTCTAAAGAGTATTTAAACCAAACTTCAAACAATTTTCCATCTACTAGTTGTTTATTTTGTACAAAAAACATGCAAGCTGTTATTCCCCTGCAATCCCTCCTCATCCATTACAGCTGGTGTGCTAGTCCAGTCCAGATAATACACTAGGCCAGTTTAGGGAGACAATCTGTAAATACTATAGAATGAAGACAAGATGTAGCCCTTTACATAGTGCATTTATTGCTAATTACAGGTTTCAAGCGGCTGCAACAGTATACTGCCAAGAGCTGTAAGCAGCTGCAGCTGCTTTGCTGTGCTGGATGAAGCGGAGATTGCTCCAAGCTTGGCTACATTTCTGGGGAAATCTTTGCTGTTATGTTTAATCAAAGCTTTGAGGATTCGTTTCAAACATAGCTTAAGCAACTTGTCACTTTAATTTATCAAAATAACTTGAATTTAACAACCAATCCATCTTAAAGAAGATGCAGAATTAAAGAGCTTCCAGGCTCAGCTCAGTTTAGACAGATTTCTAGATGGTTCATCAGTTCTCGGTGGTGACTGACTGGATACTCGGCCTGGCAGCTGGGACACTCCAGGAAGCTTTCATTCATCACGTTGCTGTGAGGCGAGGACGTCAGGCTGGGTCTGGAGAACTGGGACAGGGGAGGGTTCGTTTCACCTGAGCTCTGATCCGGCTCCTCTCTCTAACATAAACAACATCATCCATCAGTTACACTTTAGTCCCGGGATAAAAAAAATAAAAAAAAACTAACAAAAAAATGAAAACTGCTAAATTTATTCCGAAGTAAATCTTAAAGCTACACAAATAACTATTTTTTACAATAATAGAGTAGGTCGAGTATGAAAGGTGCTGCCTTTTACTTTATCTTTCAACTTGAATTCTTTTTGAATCTGTTTGCTTTAACTGTGGTTCATGCAGAAAGTTATCAATTACAGCAGGAGACATGCAAAGTGAGGAAACACCTGGTGTGCTCAGGTGAACTAAAGGCAGTAAGTACTGAATATTCAATGACCAGGCAAATAAAAACAACTCCAAATGAAAATTAATGTTGCCTGCAATACTGAATGGGTAAAAAAAGAAAACAAAATACTGGCGACTGCCAGGGCTACCCCTCAGCCTTCTAGTAGATACACCTATGGTATGAATTTGAAACTCCTAGGTGATTTCCTTCTTAA
The DNA here is from genome assembly GCA_015106755.1 of Etia nguti. Taxonomy (NCBI): domain Eukaryota; kingdom Metazoa; phylum Chordata; class Actinopteri; order Cichliformes; family Cichlidae; genus Etia; species Etia nguti. Next base: position 35,930 of record VUQG01044494.1, read on the forward strand.
GTTATTACAAGATTTTAAGAAAACTTGACCTCTGATCTTGAGGTCGAGATTACTGAGATTTGAACTCGTTCACAATTTTTAGTAGATGCACCTATGGTAACAATTTCAATATCCTGTGTGTCGCCTTGTTCTCAAGTTATCACGTTCAGTAACTTGGGCGTCCACACCATAGATGGTGGGGTGGGCTCTCTTTAGCCTTTTGAGGCTGAGGGGTAAAAACTCTATTAATGCAGCTTTAAGTTCGATCACAGATCAATCTTATCATCCTCTGATAAGATACTGATGCCAACCTTTAACTGCTTTGCCACATGGCCTTTTGCTTTTTGCAATGTCTTCAGAACTTTGACCATTTGCTTCTTTAAATAAGAGCAATTCTGCCTCTCATCCTCAAGGTCTTGTGAAGAAATCTGGATCTAAAATGTAAAAAATTGTCACTGAAATAAACTGAATGAATAACACTATAATAAATTAGATTAGGCGTGGCTTTAGAAGGCAGGAACAGACAGAACAGAGCACACAGTGTCTGCATAATGCTCTGATTCCTACATGAGTCAAGCTTTTAATCTCCAAAAGACTTATTAAAAAACACAAACTGGTCATCCTCTGTGCATTGTCACTAATCTGGGCCATCATTAACCGTGGGTAAATCAGCAACATGAAACTGCGAAAACTAATAGAAAGTAAATGTGCCTGTCATACCTGTCGCTCTAGGTCTGCAATCTTTTCCTGGTCTGCATGGTGATGATTTAACATAAACCTCTGAAAGAGATTCGCCTGAGTGGAGAGTAATTTTTCTGTGATTTCATTGGCTCTTTCTTCCCTCATGTGAGCACATTAAGATTTTTACTTTTTACCTGCAGCTCAGCGTTTTCCGTCCTTCTTCTCTCATCATCCAGCACGCCCTGGAGGACTTCGCTCTCATCTCTCTGTTGTTGCTCTTCATCCTCAGGGCAATTCTGTGCTTCCTGTGTGCTTCTTCTGCTCAATCTTTCAGCTTGCAGCTGCTGTTCGAGCTCCTTCACTTCCCTTTCTCTTTCCTTGCACCTACAGATCAGTTTTGCCTGTCAAGTAGCTAAACACCAACTTAAATGGAAAGATATAATCCATTACAGCCATTCTCAAACTTCAGGCTGCTGACCATTTTAAAGTATAAAGATAACCTCTGATTATCAAATGAGGTGAAGAATGTCTGCTTTTGTTTTTGGTATCAAAAAAAGGCAGAAAATGAAGAATTTGTCATTTTTAAAATCACGTGGCTTTCGTCAAGTAGTTCTTAAAGTTAATCAGCTTTAAATGGATTATTTAATTGGAATGATAAAATAAGTAAAACTACTGACAATTATAAAATATATTTTCAAAATGTAACAAGTAACTCCTGGCAGCCCACCTGCAATACCGCTACAGTCCACTCGAGGGCTGCAATCCACACTTTGTCGATTACTGATCTATTTTTATGCCTTTTTTATGCAAACATACCAATTTTGGGTGATCATCAGATTTTGGTGGGTCACTTCAACTCGTTCCCTCAGTACCTCCAGTTCATCCTTGGCTTTCTGGAGGAGTCTTTCATAATGCTCCTGCATCTGGCTTATTTTCTCTTTCTCTACAATAAGAAAAAGAAATCAAAAATTAAAAGCAGAAGTGGAAAACAAAAGGATGTCTACTCAGATGTGTGCCATGTGGTATTAAAAAAATAAATGAAGCACATGAGGACACATTCTGTTACAGTGGGCTACTATTGGACAATCTTGATATCTTAAAAACTTGTTGTGACAGACTGTTGCCCCTTGTCGCCCCAGTGGTGAGTGTCTGCTGCCCACTATCCTCTTGGCTCACCGTCTGAATGGTCTTCATTGTGCTGCCGTGAACGGGCCTGATTGGCTTCATTCAGCTGCTTCTCCAGCCATAACATTCTGGCCAGAATTGCCCTCACATAGGCCTCTCTCTGCTGGTCATACTCCAGCCACCGCTTGTTTTTTTCCAAGGCCTCAGGGCATTGAATCAAAGAATGAGAAGGACATAAAAGAAAAAACAGAAACAGATCTGTGCCAGAAAGATGTCTCCAAAGCACAAACACTTAGCATGACATGTATACTGTACCCTGACTTGTAAGTAAAAAAGGACTAAAAGAAGATTAAGGGTAATTAGGAGTGGACAGAGAAACACAGGGGGCATTTTCCAGCTGTGCCAAGAAAACACTTACATCTCTGAGACGAATTTGGACCTCTGCCACAGCTTCATTACTCGTGGAAGCCTGTTCATCAGCTGTGGAGTCCTACCAGAGAGACCAGAAAGACACAAAACAATACTGCACATTTGAAAATGAGCAACTCTTATTAACAATCTCTTAGTTTCTACGATAAAAAGCAAAAGATAGGTGGCAGGCAGGACAGTTTGAAAAAGATCCATAACATCACTATGATGACTATCATGGCTCTCAGTATCCTAATGCTAGTGAGACTGAAAAATAACTGCTGCCATCTAGTGGCGTAACTTGGACAAAAGGGGCTTAAGTAGCTAAACAGATGTTGGAAAGCCTAAGAGTAGTGTGAGCAGTGTGCAGGAAATAATCACATTCACATGACTGCTACATCTGAAGCAGCACAGTAGCAAATTTAACAAGCAATTAAAATGCTCAACATAGACCGTTCTTGTTTGCTGGATTAGTACAGAGAGACTGACAAACATTCACACTCACATTCACACCTATTGTCAATTTAGAATCGCCATTCAAGGCCCCACCACTGGATTCAAACCCAGGACCTTCTTAGTCTAAGGTGATTGTACTAACCACTGTGCTTCCATGATTTACAGACAGCTTTCTTCCACCAGTAAACCAGTGCAGAAAAATGTTCCTCCCATTGCAGCTACAGTGGACACGTCTGTCCACTTAACAAGCAACCCACAGTCGGGGATACAGTCAGCAGCTAGTGACATGCAGTGGAACTGTTTCAATGACACACTGGTCTATAAACAACGCTCCACTGAGACAGAATTCCTACTCTCAGGACTCTCTATAAGAAGCTGGCCAGTATGACCCACTAAGCTTCATCCTGTTGACCAGTTGGGCAAAAGTTTTATAGGCCCCCTGGATGAAACCAAGGTGCTTAGAAGATGATTTGATGTTGTTGGCGAGGGGGCCAATTTAATGACAGACATCCGAACACAAGATACTCAGTTTTGTCAGGATAAAGGAGGAGGATATTTGAAGATTTATTTATTAATGGTAGTGAAGCATTCATAGAGGTAGGAGAAGCTGTTGAGCATCCGGACTGCTAAAATTAAGGTCTAAGATAAAACGTACTCAGCTAATACAACTTCCCAAATACAAAGCTTTAGAGGAAGAGACAGAGATTGATGCCTGCCTTTCAAAATGAATACAAAAGTCATGACTGACATTTAAAGGCAGCTGTGTTGGAAAGCTCAGCAGTGACACCTTGTGGCAAAGGAATTATTTGCATTGACATGGCTGGCTGTCCCCTTCTTCTGCAGCAGCAAGGGCAGCAAACTTGGCAAGCAATTAAGCATGCCTAACATGCACCACACCTTTTTTCTGTGCTTTAACCAGACAATGCTATATGGTCTATAGATATGAAGAGGAAGATGTACTGAGTTAAACAGAATAGTTTGTTTTTACTGCTTCTGACATTACAATCTCTAACTTGAAAATCTGCTATACCTGCTTCCCTGTAACTTTGTTCTCGACATACTGACACCTAGTTGAGATGACCTCGAGCTTCTCCTCGATTTCCTCAATCTCTCTGGAGTAACGGGATATGCTACTCACTGCATCCACTGGTGTCTCTTCTTTTTTACACAGCTGCTCAGAGGGTGAAGCAGTTTTCTCGTGTTTCATCCTAAACTCCCGGGTACACTCGAGCCTTATGGCTTCAAGAGAGAGGAATCTCTGCATGGAGACACAACAAAACCTCTTTTAAATATTGGCAGAATGTATTGATACAAAAAAAATAAATAAAAATAATTTGAATTGGCAGTGTGAGCAGATTACCTCTACAAGCTTATTATGCTGAGACTGCTGATGGGTTAGCTCAGCCAGGGTCCTTTTCAGGTAGGCGTTCTCTTTCCTGAGGCTGCTGACAACCATGGCAAGCTCTGAGTTGAGCTTTTTCTTGAGAGAGCGCTTGTATTTAGATGCTGCCATCCCTGTTACCTGCTCACAAGTATCACAGGAGTAATGCATCTTAGAATATAACATATAAAACATCAACAATAAGAGCAGGATTACATGACCTAATATTCATGAGCAAAGACAACTTCACCAAAGTTTGCTTTCTAAGCAGTAATTTTATAATTTGTTTGCAATGTATTGCATTGCAGCTCAATGTAAATTACATTTAGTTGCCTTTGACGTTGAAACTTAGTGTATTTTATATATTTATGGATTTTTACTTATTCTTTATTTTATTTTAAGGTGTCTGTAATTTTATTAGCAACGCACCTCAATATCACCACTACATGTAAGAAAAAATTGAATTAAATAAATTTGGCATCAGCAAAGTGCTAACCCCACCCCCACCCACCTGTTAAGGCATATTTTTTTGTCTATCGGCTAGTTCACAAGCTAACAGTTAACATGCTAACAAAATCGCTCTTACTTAAAGAGTTAAATTGGATACTGAATATTGGTCTCTCATATCCATAAAGTAACATTATTGTAATCATTAATCATGTAAAAACCTCTTATAACCGCCATAATCTACAAGGTTTTTGTTAGACAGAATTAAGGCTACTTTAGCTAGATAGCCAACGTTAAATAGCTAGTGGTACCATTTAGCTAACGTTATTATAACGGTATTGAAATATGACTGCTCATTTTAAAATAAATCTTACTTTCTTAAGGTATTGTTTTACCAAATCCGCTGAAACAGCTACTGGGCTTATATTCTGTTACCTAAAGATGGTGGTGACTGTCAAATTGTGAAGCTGGATGATTTTGCCGACCTTTTACTTCTTCATCGTTCATTAGCCTGAAAACAGAGAAGAGGAGGAGCTCAGCGGAAAACACTGGTCGTTAAATAATAACGATATTGCCTTTCTATATGAATGTTTTTGCAGCTTATTAACTTTTAGATATAACATAAAAGTGTGTGGCTTTACTTAATAGAAGAAACCTTACTTTAAGCAAGTATTTAAAAAAAATTACTGACTGCAGAGGAAGATGGCAGTACTTAGGCATCACCACAGAGTGGCGCTGCAGCACAGGTTGAGGATCGCTTTTTGGTGCTCCCTAAGCCGCTTCAGGCTGCTGGTGGCTGCTGTGACTCATAAGGTGATCGGTATCCACCCCTCTCCTCCTCCGCTTTAAACTTTGTCTCAGTTCCTCCTCTGATGGCACCTTCTCTCTCAGCGGAATATAAAGCTTTTATTTGAGTGGGTTTTTTTTCTGGACTTCTATCAACATGCTGCGGGTCATAGTTGAATCCGCCAGCGGAATACCCAAAAAGAAACTTGGCAACCCAGATCCAATAGCTTCGGTGATCTTTAGAGGTGAGAAAAGTCTTCAGGATAACTATTACCTTAACTTTTCCTGCTATATGCTGTGTCACTTCTTTTCTAGGTGAAACTGAGCATGCATACAGTGTTTCACTTTCTGTCAGGTTAACATCTTTTAGTTGTGATCACTTAAACATTTATTGCAGCTGAATATTTTGGCTGTGACTCACAAAACAAAGATGCATCCTTATAAGGTCAGAATAACCCACGGCTCCCAAAGGAGAGGGCTTGCATTGTTATTGTAATAAAAACTCCCTCAGGATTGTAAAATTGTTTGTGCAGTAATTATTTTTGGTTGAAAAATAAGTTTGGGGTCGCTCCTATTCACTGTTAAACTTGAAAAAACCTGGGAGAAACATATTTTAAAAAAGGAATATAAATCATTGCTTTGTCATTTTTTTCTTACAGGTGAAAAGAAGAAAACCAAAGCAGTTGATAATGAGCTGAATCCAGTTTGGAATGAAGTAAGTGTAAACTGAAAGTTAACTTTAAAGTTTGGGCGTGACAGTATGTTTATGTGTATGTTGTCAACATGACTCCCTGCTGTTGATTGATTGCAAATGCCCCTTATTTGTAATTACAGGTGCTTGAATTTGATTTGAAAGGCAGCCCTCTGGATGCATCTTCATTGCTCGACGTGGTTGTGAAAGACTACGAAACAATCGGAAAAGACAAGTATGTGCACGGAGAGCAATGGGTGGAAAAATGGTCACATTTGTATGTTGATTTAGTCATAAATGTGTGTCTGTTTTAAAGTGATGACAGTCTTAGTTGTCTTAAACCAGACTGGTGTGTGGCACTGAATCAGTATTTAACCCATCATGACAAATGTCTCTGAGTCAGCAACTTCGTTTGAGTGCAGCTAGTCATTACAGATATACATGCATTTTATGGCTCAGGTAATAACTTACAGGGAAAACCTCATCCCAACTCAGTGGTTTTCCTTTTGACATGTAATTATAATCAGTGTAGCAGAGTTTCATGGTAGCTGTGCACCGATGACCAACATTATAACTCCCAGCGTTGGCTGAAAATAGTTATTATGATCTTTTCCCGAGGAGCAAAGCAGCATGTTGAAACTTCACTGACATGTGTACCTCCAGGACTTACTGCGTCCATGTTAAGACTTGCTATGCAAATAAAAAAAAATTGGTGCTCCAGCAATTAAAAAAAATGTGGCCTTAAAAGGCAAACAATGTGTTCCTTTTCACTTTTCTTTCCTCAAACTCAAACTGCTGCTTATTAGTCACTTTAATAATCCTCATTAATGTGTTTGACAGATACGCACATAACATAGAAAGTCTGGGTTCTTTTGTTTTTAAAAAGTGGAGACAAAAAAAGAGACCAAGTGATAAAATTTCCATTGAGTCACTGCAGTGACTGATTGTGCACAGTATAAATTCTTCTGAGGCAGGCAAAAAGGGTGGGGGTGGGTGGGAGTAGTGGGTGGAGACTGTCTGCCTCAGCTACGCACACACTTTATGTCTTTCCAAAGCAGCATGAGAGGGGAAGCTTGTGCTGGCTTGTCATTGGCACGTTTGTCATTGTAACAGCCAGTAATGCCAAAAATCAGGAAACTTGTTTTTTTGTTTGTTTGTTTTTAACCAACCGTTACCCCCATCTAAAATCCATAATGGGAAAGAAAAGGAATGTGACTCAGGGAACCGAAGAGGGATGTCTAATCTGTACTGCAGTTCAAAGAAGGCAAATACAGCTGCTCAACTGGCAGTTTTGAGACCTCATTTCCTTTGGGACATTTTATTTTGGTATTTCCTCAGCTGTCTTTAAAAGTCATACATTAGTAGTGGAAAATACCTGAGTATGCAAAAAAAAATGGTTAGACATTTTAAAGTAAAAATCCTCTCTTTAGTAGAGCAGCTACAAATATTTGACACTAGAATTTAAAGTTTTCTTTTGCAGTAGAAGTTATGTATACTCATTATCCTTATACTGAGTGTTCCTTACACAGTCTGCCAGGGGCAGTAATTTACCATCCCAGATTCCTTCCACAGATTACACTTTCTGCCAAGAACAACTCAAGTTTTCTAAGGTCTGTGCAGTCTCAACTAATCCCACATCTGTTGAGAACCACATAGAAAATTCTGAAAGTGACTGTTCTCATGTTCTTTACTTACTATAAGACTGTTCTCCCACCTCTTTGGCTCTGTATTTGTTCATTGTTAAACTGGGCATAGAGCACATGCCTGTGGTACATGTTAATGGTTTCCATCTTTTTTAGCTTTTCCTCATACACTGGTTCAATTGCTATATTCAAATCTCCCTTTAACAAAATGAGTAAAGTGACATCAGAGGAAAACTTGCTCTGGAATTAATCTTTGGGTTCAAATTGAGTTACAGCCATTTGGTAAATGAACCTAAATAGTGCTTTCTACTCTAACTGAGCATTGAGCTCTTTTTACTATAAAGCCACATTCGCCCTGTAATAGTCCTTAAATTTATGGCTCAAAGGAACCCAGCACATCAGATGCAACAACACTGCTGCCATTCAACGAGCTACTAATAATGGAAATATAGTTACTCCCAAAGAACAAACAGAAACAAAAAGATACAGAATTCCCAAAACAAATAAAAGAGGAAGAAGACCATGAACCAACCACATCAGCCACAGAATGGGGCATCAGATTCAGGCTTCTCCCCTAAACTAGGTCTGGAAAACTAGACTAACACAAACCAAAACTAAAAGCAGTAGGGCTGATAACTCCCAACTCTAACTATACTTAATAATCAAAGCTAAGAAAACAACAAAAAGATAAAGCTAGTGAAAAGGTCCAAAGACACCAGTTGCCAACCATCATGCTCTACTCATGGTACTGTATTTTGTTACCCTGTATTTATACATGTGTAATGACAATAAATCCTAATCCTAATCCTACCTTCTCTGGGTTTATATTTGTGCAGCAAGCCATCAACAACCAATTAGCATTAGGAATAGATCAGATAAGTGAGAGAGCAGGTTAATGGGGTTGCCAAGATAAACACAACGTCCTGATGTCACAAGCGCTTTTCCTATACCTAAGTGCCCTGTCTAACATTCGCAGACACGCACACACTACAATGGATCAGTTGGGGGCAACTCAGTCTTGCCCAAGAATGCTTTGACATGCAAACTACAAACCTTTCCACTGGTAGACAAACCACTCTACCTTCTGAGCCACAGCTGTACCCATGCCCATGTGCCCATGCTATGATTTATAAAAATGCCCAGTGTGTTGCAAGCTATTGTCATTATTACATATATTACATAATTTCCTTCTAATAAAGTAACAATGTAGGTGGTGTTGCTTGATTTTTTATATTTATATGAAGAAGTGAAACTGAGAACTGGAAACTTTTAGATATCCACAGCAACGAACAATTACAGTCACAAACACTGAGTCTAGTTCCTGCCTGTGGTAATTCTTCAGCACAAATTGTGGAAGCAAAGCATCTCTAGCATTCCTAGTTTTACCGATTGGAAAGAGGTTGATGGTTTCCTTGATTGACGTATGACTCGAGTGAATGTGAATGGAAATGAATGTGATTGCTTTTCAGATTTATTGGTTCTGCAAGAATTTCACTGAAAGACTTGGCCAGTGGTCATGCGAAATCCCTCCCATCCAAGAATATACCACTTGTCAATGAGAAGCAGCAGTCTTTTGGGGTGAATACATTTAATTAATAATGTGATCCTACTTACTGTGCAGTGGTTTTTATGAAATGCAATACAGCTGGTCAGATTTACATCGTGATGCCTGGTAATTAAGAATGTATTCTTTTTTTAGGCAGTCATTAATTTGCTCATTGGGTATGAGCCACCTATCAATGCCACTTCAAACCTAAATGATCAAACTGATGGAGACATATCTCATTTGGATGCTGGTAAGAAGATTAAAATCTATCTATCTATCTATCTATCTATCTATCTATCTATCTATCTATCTATCTATCTATCTATGTGAGATATGCAAAGTTACATTCATTTCCATGCATAGTTGTATTAATTGTACACCACGATGTTATATTGATGATGGGAAAGCTGGATCCTTGAGTCTTCTCCAGATCATCCCAGAGATTCTAAATGGGCAGGGCTCTAGACTAACTTTTTCCCATGGTTGCACAGGTGCACCTAACTTTTTTTCTTAGGTGCACCGGCACAAAAGTTAGTTGCATCCAAATTTTTCAACCGCATCGCTTAACACCGCAGCTTTACATGTTCACTTTTTTTAAAAATTGCTGTCCATACAGACAATATTGATTTGTAAATGATTATCTAACAACCTTTCAACACAAAGTTCTTTATTTGGAGCACACTTTCTCCACTTCCGTACCATTGATTGATTAATGTTGAATTCTCTCGCAGCTGCTCTATTCCCATGTTCTACTGCGTAACTGATAGAGTTTGAAATCCGCTTCGTAAGCATGTCTCTTAACAGGTACCATTTTGGGGTCCTTATACATACACAATACGGTAATATTATGTTGAAGCACAGTACCTATTACTCCGTGAGGCTCCTGACTACGGTAGCCGTAATGCTCCCACAATCCATCAAGGGGTGCAGCTTCGTAGCTTACCAAATTCATACTAAAACATTTTGACAGATTTTTTAGCGCCGTGTACCACATAAAATCAGTTTGCGGTCAGTAAGCACAACCAGAATTCATACATAA
>VUQG01044495.1:0-10964 GCA_015106755.1 Etia nguti
ACGCTGGTTTGAGCGCGGAGTGAAGGAGGCCATTTACGTGAAAAGGGAAAGACCATCTCTGAATCGAGGAGGAGGCCTAAGGGTACATCTTTCACCATCTTACAATGCTGTGATTGCAGCCATTCCCCAACTCTCTGTGAATGGTACTCATGGCCATTGATCAGTGGTCTTTGATCAGTGGGCCTTGATCAGTGGTTGTTGATCAATGGTCACAAGAATTTGCATAATTATGATGAAGGTGACCTCCCAGCCCATTGTTCCCTCAGTGGGCTGGTTTCAGTCATTATGCAAATGTACTGTTTATAAGATTGGGGAAACCTGCAGTCAGCTGAGACTGAAGAAGTCATTTGGATGAGTGACGAAACGTTTCTCCCACTGAAAACGTTACGTCCAGATGAACAGAATCAACTTTTTGGGGACCAGCTAAATTACTCAATTTGAGGCTTCACAGCAGGAAGCAAAATGTAGGTGACATAATTATGGCTAAATCAGCTTTATGTATACAGCCTATGGTTTTCTCGTTCTTGTTTTTTTTTAGCTATCATATTAATTTAATTTAACGGAAAAGAGATCAGGAGAAAACAGACAGTTGCAAACTTGCGTTATCACACGAGCTCTGAGGCACACAAGCCTTCAGGCTGTGTAAACCAAGACAGATCTCTGTGAAAACACAGGCTTGTCGCAGGAGGCAAACCGTGTTTGACTTTGAAGCTCGAGACAAAATGGAATAGTAACAACAAATAGAGCGATTATCACAAAGTACACACTCTGTCTGGTCCTTCCTACAGAAAAGGGGGGTTGTATACAGAGGGACAGGTCGGCTGTTGTTGTCCAGACATCACATCCTTGACACAGTTCCCTGTCAACCGTGCAGTTGAACTGGGCCACTCCAAAGTTTCTTCCCACTCTCCCTCTGCAGATGGCATTGTTTTCAGACACAATTTTCATTGTATCTGCAGTAGGAGGGAATGGAAATTGCTGCTGTGGCAGACGCCAAACAGTTTTGTCCTCAACAACCCTCATCTGCAGCTGAGTGTGAGTCGCAGATTTTCTTGCATGCCAAGTTCCCTGTCCTGTACCCTCCCCCTCCTCCCCCTCCGCTCCTGTCTTCTGGGAGGTAAAGCCTGGATTTCCCCGTTTCCACTCTCTCTACGTCTTTAACAACTAACGCCTCACTCTCACCCTCTCATTTAGCACCACTCCTCTCATTTCCTCTCCTCTCCTGTTAAACCATTAGGCCTTTTTTATTTAACAAGCTTCCTCCCCTTCTTTTCCTCTGTGCCTACCTGCACCCTGATCCCTGAACCGCTCCCCATCACAAGTTATTCCTCATTGTACTTTCCACTCTCATTCTCTTGACTTACCCTGAATAACTTTTTTACATTTTTCAATTTTTTTTTTATTTGCACAACTTCAGCCACTTAATAAGAACAGTCATCACTGCTCGCTCATTCTTTCTCGTCACTCCCCCTGTCGTCCCCATATCCGAATTTGTTAAGTAGTTAACTCTTTAATGTAATAAGCAGGTACTGGAGAGATATTTAGGGCATTTTCAGATGAGATTTGGTATTGGCTGAGCGCTCCCACTGCGCTAATTCTGTGCCGTCTGGACCTGCCTGATTGTTCGCTTTGATTACAGGGTCCTCAGCGAAAACCTCCTACCTCGTAGTGTGATACAGGGACAGAGGGACAGAGTGCAACATGAGTATGATTGTTGTAAAGTGCCTGGAACAGATGCATTCATGGGTTTGAAGCATGCATGTTTATGTATATGTGTGCACATGCTGCTGGTGGCTGCATCACTCAGGCATCGAATGTTTATGCAGCACAGTATACGTGTGCCTGTGAATGCAGGTGTGCACATTCTTTCTTTATAATAAGCCCTCCAAGAATATTTGCAGAGAGCCTGACATCTGTATAGCCTAATTTATGGCACTCTAAGGATTTTCAACTTTCGGTGTGCAGCTGCATGGCAAAGCAACAAAGGGGAAGCGCTACCAAATTACTAAGGTGTCAAGTGTGGGTGTATCACATTAGTGATTTGCCTCCACCTGACCTTGTATTTCATATCTTTTTCCAGTGGGTCTTTAGAGTTTTTACCTTACTCTTTAATAGACCCGTGAGTCATACAGTGCACTGAAGTGCTTATACTGTTGCTGATTTACTGATTAAGAGGCCTCTGTGCAAACTTTTTGGTGCTTAAATAATGAAAAGAATTCTCTTATCCCTCCTTGAACCTCCCACTGAGTTATAGCCGAAAATACTAAGTGAATTATTCACTTAATGGAGGTGTTTTATCATGTGTCGTGATAAAGAAGAAATATTAGAAATACAGCTTTATATTTATCCATCAGAGAATTGCAATTGCCTGTATAAGATTGATCAAGGTTACCAGCTAGCATTGTAAAAAAAAGGTTAACCAGAGAAGGACAGATGTGGAACTTGTTTCTTTATTTTTTATTTTATATTGACTAAGATAATACTGACCTTACCTGAACCTTTACCTGAAAATACTCTGAAACTACCACACGCTAACCTTAAACAAAATCTGTGTCCTGGGTCTTTGACCCAGTGGTTAGTTTTATTTTTGATTCAAGATTTTTTTAAGTTTAAGTTTAAGCCTTGTAGAATTTTGTTTTGAGTTTGAATATGTTCAGTGCTTCTGAGTTTATCTGTACTTCTGGTTCATGGTTGCTTCTTTGACATTGTTAGGTTCCTTTAGTACTTTTGTTTTGTCTGTCGTGTCTTCATGTCGTTTCTCTTGGTCTTAGTTTCAACCCCATGTGTCTGTGTCTCTGTGTGTGTTAATTCCAGTTTTACTTTGATATTCTCCTGCCTCGTGCGGATCAGGTTTTGCTTCCCTGGTCTCGTTAGCCTGGATTAGTGTCAGCTGTGTCCCACCTGTAGCCTGTTCCCTCATTATCCCTTGTGTGTATATATCATCTGGATCTCCCTCTTTGTAGGTGATATTTCTGTCTGTTTGTTGTCCTTCCAGTTAGTCAGTTTATATTATGTCTGGTTACTGTTTAGTTAGATATTTTACTTTTGTTTCTGCTGCCCTTTTTACCAGCAATAAAGCTGTGATTTTGAGTTTGGTTCAGTGAGTGCTGAGTCCACAACTCTGCCTGCTACACACCTGCATCTAGTGTGTGCATTATGGGGACTTGGTCCCCACAGTGTCACTTTGGCCCCACAATGTCAGCAATACAAGTACACACACACACACACACACACACACACACACTCACATGAGTTATGAGTTTCTGAAAAGAAGAACAGATGATGGACCATGAAACACTCAGCATCAAGATCAACAGGAAGCAGCTTTGTAAACAACAATCAGTGGGAGGAGGCTCAGCATGTTATATGAAATAAAACGTGGAGCTCATAGGTTCATTTATAGACCAGACTACAAGCACACCTGTATTCCTTCCTCCCATCCTTTCTACTTCCCTTTATATCTCTGTTGGGTGGAGAATCGCTGCCTCTCTCTTCACTTTTTATATGACACTGATTTTCAGGTGTTTTTTTTAAAGGCACAGCTATACAGCAGTGTAATAGTAACTAGACCATGAATGGCCATGTTTTTTTTTTTCTGGTGTTTTGGTTAAAAAAAACATTTATTGAAAAAGTCCCCACTAACTTATAAATATATAAGCTAGCTTCATCTCTTGCCTTGTATGACATAGGCTACCCAAAAGATGTGACAAAGGCTAGCCGGGTAACCCAGTAACTGAACGCATGTGAATAATGTCTGAATGCAATATGCAACAAAAACAAATTTTGCTAGGTGGAGATGTCATTAGTTTTGCAGTTATTTAGATATATTGCTCAGTTCAGTTTATTTTCATTTTTTTTACAGAATTCCAAATAAAACAACAGTCACTTTAAATAGTTGACAGTATCAGTGCATAGTGCATATATATCCATTCATATATCATTCTTATGTTTTGCATATTTGTCGAACATATTTTTTAAATTGTAATGTGTTTCTTATTGTTGAATCATGAACACTAACCCTAACTGTGGCAAGTGAGGCCTGGAGTTCCTTAGATGTTGCTCTGGGTTCTTTTGTGCACTTCTGGATGGGTCCCACTCCTGGGAAGGTTCACCAGTGTTACAAGTATTCTGAATTCATGGATGATTCGCTGGAGTCACAAGGTCTTAGAAATGCCTTTTTAACCCTTTCCAGACTGACAGCTGTCACTGACTTTGTTTCTCATCTGTTTCTTTAGATCGTGGCATGATGTACTGCTTTTTTAAATCTTTTTTCCCGATGTATTCTGTCAGGCAGGTTCTATTTAAGTGATTCCTTGATTTCAACCTAATACTTAATGAAGACAACAAAATCTGTATGTGTGACAAATATGCAAAAAACGAAGAAATCAGGAAGGTGACGATTACTTTTTAACAACACTGTACATGCCCTTTGTTTTGCTGCTACCTACACTGCAGTAGTGTGGTATCGTTTCTGGGCGAGGATTATTGTTGACAAGATGTAATGTGGTTCAGATGCAGGTTAAATGCTTCCCTGATAGTGCATATTTCCAGTATTCCTTTAAGTAAAAAAAAAAAAAAGACAGCTCAGTACATTTTTGTGCACGATGTTAATTATAGAGCAGTTTACAGTACAATACAGTACAGTAGGGCCAATGGTTTTCATTACAGTTGTTGCAGTACTGTCCCCTGTGAACCAGGATAGGGAGGAGGACCTGGCAGAGGAAAGCTGCTGTATACAGCCTCTTGGAGCTGAACAAAACCAGGCATTCCTCATGGAGGTGTTTATACTCCACAGCACAGTGTGGTCCATCTTCACTGTATCTGTTACTATCTGCAGACTGTCATCATCAGCAGAATGCTAGCCAAAGGAAATAAAACAACATATTCAAGGGATTTTTGACACACAGTAAATACGCCCCATTTTGGCAACGATTTCTATAAATAATAAATAAGAAGCTGCTAACACTGACAAAATGCGTTTCTTTTGATCGCTGACAGTTTATCTAAAGCAATTTCATTAACTCTACCTACAAACTTGTCAATGGGGACCAGAAACATTTTACACCATTTGTTCTGATGTGAAATCGCACGACATACTGTAGGTTGTGTTCCGATCAGCCAAGCCGGCAACATGTCCTGACTAATGCTAATATTTGGCTCAGTTTGACACTGAGTGACGTCTGAAACCTCCTGCTTGTTGATACTGTCTGAGTGAGTTTTGTTTTGAGAGGAAATTAATGCATGACTTTTTCTGATCATGTTTTTGGCACGCTCATGTCGGGTCAAAAGACAAAAAGGCCCCTAAACCTGATTTCAGCTTGTGATTAAAGTCAAAGATGTCACTTGAAACAGTGAATATCAGCTGCAGACAGAGAATTGTACGCTTGTAATTTGTCCTCACATGCAACGGCAGGGTTTCAAACATCAGAAGTATTGATGTTGGCTCTGGTCCAGAGGCACTCTGAACCTTTGGAAGAGAGAAAATGGCTAACTTTGTCTTTTCTCATAAAGATAAAGCATGCCTTTAAGTCTGAGCTCTTTCTCCTTTCTTAACATGCATCATGACTGAAGTCATTTTATTAGCCATTAAAAAAAAACTTCTTACTTTTGCCACTCTGCATATCTCATTGCCTCTTTCTTTCTCTCTGTGTGTATTTCCTCTTTCTTTATATCTTCTTTTTTTTCCCGTGCTTGTTTCAGTGAAGTGCATTCCAGCAATTCTTCACTGTCAGTCACTCTCTTTCCCATTCAGGCCCATTCGTTAGCTGCCGCTGACAGATCTTTGCTAAGACACGAAGCTCCTTTGAGCTGCCACTCCTCTGCCAAACTGGTCACAGCCGCACTCTGGCATTCCTTTCAGGTTAATATAGCGAAATAAAAACAGAAGAAAGATTTTTTCGTGCTTATGTCTTTGCTTTATACACAGGTCCCCTGGACCTCGTTCCGTCTAGCCTTGTTCCATCTTTTAATCTCTTTTAGCCACATTCCCACTTCTGGGATTTGGGAAACTTGAGAGCCGGGGTGAGCGGTCATACTTGACTTCCCATCAGTCCTTTCAGTCTATATGATCCTGCAGTATCTCAGAGACACGCGCTGGCGAGAGTCTATCCCCACGACTAATTGAGGGTCACTTGTCTCCCCCCTTGACTCCGATGCATTTGACAGCAGCCAAAAGCGCGTGCTCACACACACACACACACACATGCAAGTTTTACACAAACCCCAGGTCCTTTTCTACAACACAAATAGACAAGACTCATGTTTTTCATCTTGACAAGTTGACCAGGGGAAATGTGTGTGTGTGTGTGTGCACACTTGTGTGTGTGTGTGTGTGTGGGGGGTGTCCAGCTATGCGATTACTGCGTCAAATTCACTGCTGAAGCCTCAGAGCTAACAGCAGAAAAACACATGAAATCAAATGCCAGCATTGTCCGACAGGAGATTAGTTCAGGGGCTGTGACCTTCTCCGGATCTTCTCAAAAGCGCTTAAATATTTGAGCGAATTCTGTCATTTCTCACTCCATTCTTAAACATAGAGGCCCCTCTGTCCTCTGTGCATGGCGAAAATGGTGTCCAGCTAAGGGACACTAAGCGTGTGTGTTTTTCTGTGCGAGTGCGTGAGTGTGTGTGAAAGAGCCAATATTTGATGTGGTGTGATCTGCTTCAACAACGGTGCTCTAACATGTTCGAATGCTCTTTGCATGCATTTCTCTGTTTGCGTGTGCAAATGAGAGAGTGTGTTTGCATGTATGCACACGAAGTGTAAGTGTTGACCTGTGAGAGATCATGGATCAAGACTTAGACTTAGTCGGCTTTTGATACAGATGCTTAAACAGTCTTTTTTTAAAAAAAAGTTTCTTATTAAGTCGCCTCCCATCTAGAGATCGATGGATGGTGGGATTATGTTGAGGTGTAGTCACAGGTGTGTGTGTGTGTGTGAGTGTGTATCTGTGAGAGATACCGGAGTGGACAGATATGAATGCATGTTGCCGGTGGGAAAATCCCTACCTCTAGTCAAGAACCTTCCCCCGCACCCACCTCCACCTTCATCCTCCTCTTCCCTCTCAGTCTCCACCTCCTTTTCCCCTTTCTCCTTAGAAACCAAACACAGCACCACACACTGATGTTTTGGGAGCAACCTGAACACAAAATTTGTTTTCAAGTGTTAGCATAATTGCTGATACTTGAAAAGTAAAAGGAATCGCATAGTAGGAAAAAGGCAAACACAAGCAGACAATGAAGAACACATTAAAAGACATCAACTTCTTCTGTTATATTCACCAAAGACAAATGATTTCCAAAGTTTGAAATCGGCCCGTGTTTTACAGATTATGGCACCAGCAATCAAGACTCATCAACATCTGTCTATAATACCTTTTCCACTCTTCCTCTGTCCAGTCTCTGTTCTTTAACCGATAAAAATCTTTTCCGTGTGTTGGCCAATCTTGATTTTTTGGTTTTGTTTCTCTACTTGAAGACCAGTGAAGAGACGACGTCGTCTCTTCACTGCTGACACTGAAACCCTGAAACCAGTGTTTTGTGTTTTTCTGTGTTTTTAGCTGCCAGCTCTGAACCTCTGAGACATCTGTTTTTTGAATCTGTGGACTCTGATGTACTTGGCTTTTATAGCTGAACTGCACACCTTCCACTTCTTAGAAATTGCGGGCCTTCTCTCTTTCTGGTTAGAGCCAGTTTGCGCTGTCCGAAGGGAGCACACACTGTTGTATGAAAATTGTAATTCTTTTATTTTTTCTTTCTTTTTTTTTGCCACAGCTTCCTGGAATTGCTTTGGGTGTTTAGAGCAAAAAGGCCCTGGTGAGTTTTAGAAAGGCTCGTATCACAGAAACTAAACAAGCCAAATTTATTGCCTCTTCACCTGAAATAACACGATTACAAAAGGGATTTTTTTAAGATGATTTTCTAATTTTAGCATGATAAGCTTACATGATGTAACACAATGTGGCACTGGAACACAGGCACTATTAGACTGACAGAAATGGGCCTTCTTGCATATATTTGTAGCTATTCCATGAAAAATTACAAATAATTTAAATCAGTATCTGCTATTTAGGACATTACTGATCAATTACTTATTCTAGGTGAAAAGCAGCCTTTCAAAGTAACCCCATACATTTGAGCAGATGTGTACACAGTCAGTGTCTTATTTCTTTATATGCAGTAACTTTTTGCATGCAGTTTGATAATTTTCCTTTACGTCACCGCAATTTCCTGAGCGTTGCGTTGCACTGGTATCCGAAGTCACAATTGTTACCTCGTACTGCCAGCAGCCTTGGCCAAACGTGTGAATATGAAACGAGTGTAAATATAGCTCCATAACTCATGCTGTTTCCTCCATCAACTCGTGTTTGAAAAACAATGGCATCCTATTATTCACAGGGCCACGACTGACCTGTAGGACTTTGCTAACTGTAAGGGGCATTCATAGCTACAGCGATTGCTTCAGTCAAAAAAAAAAAAAGGTTCTTATCCCTTTTAGACATGTTTTCTATTATATAAAAACGTACTTGCTCTTTTCTTCTGTCAAATAATATAACGAGTCTAACAAAGGTCATCTACCTGATATGCTATTTTTGGCCCTGCAAACTCACCAATCTGGCATTGTTCAGAAATGTCTTTTAAACATGAATGATCATCAAAAGGTCAGAAATCTTAGAATAACTCCTGTGATATTTAGAAACACCTTTTATTTCCTGAAAACCTCGCTGATGCTGGTGGCGGTGATGCTGATAATAAGAGGAGTCAGTTGGCATGGCAACTATCCCCGTGACCTCTCTAACAAAGCATCTGCACAAAAGGTCTGTTATACAACACACTAAATTAGGAATATGGGTTATGCATAGGTGCTGACATGGTTTAAGGCACAGAAAATGGTTTAAGGTGTGATATCCCATACTTATGTGTTGTACCTCTTTCCTCTCCTTCAGGGAACAGAAGTTATAGATATAACTGTTCGTTTTACACAGATGCCAAAGAATAATTGAAACATTCAGTTTTTCACAGTTAACTAACGTTAAATATTAGTCCTCTTATAATTAACAACAACCATATCTACACATCAACAATAAGAAAAGGAATAACAATATTAAAGATGTCAGGATTTATTATCTGTTCATCAAAATCATAGACTGCACATAAAAGATGGAGGTAGCATCTGGGACTGAAAAGTGATGCTACTTCAAAAGTGCCTTAATCCTAATGACCAGCAGGAGGCGACTCCTCTGCTTGTGAGAAGAAGTTTGATTGCGCAGAAAATCGTTTGGAAAATGATGCTTGTGCTTCAATGATCTGCGGCCTCAGTAAATCCTCACCCATAAGTTTTTAGTCTCAATCACTAGGTTGCATTGGAGTCAAGGCAGTGCATGCTGTGGGCAGGGCACACCTTCTGATGATAATCTCTACCATCAGAGCCGTGGGAAGGGCCTTGAAGTTGGGGGTGCTGAAGTGCATGCGCATATGTACACAATATGTCAGCCTTGAAACTATCAGATCCCGCTACACTCAGCAGACAAGAAAAAAACAGCCAAAACTGAACTGAAGTGGACAGCTGAGAGAAATATACCAGCTTATACACAATATTTAACACAGGCATGACAGTAGTTTGTCATGTGAGCAAATTCATTAAAAAGTAGCTTACAACTACAAGGTTTGTTAAGACGCAGCAGTCAAGATATGCAAGAAACCAACTGAGCAGAGCAGATCAGAATCTGTCCGTATATAAATAATATTTTGCTAGGCCCAAAAGCCAAATTTTGGGGGATAATTATAAGTATTTGCTTATGGCTCCTTTTGAAAAATCACACATTAGAAAAATAGCAAAAGGAATAGTGTTGCACAGCATCACAGCAAGGGCTTCATATGTTCCTTTATGACATTAGTGGGACATTAACAGCCTACTAATGCATCCATGTAGAAGTACCAGGGAGTGACTTTTACTTTATATAATGCACTTTATATAATAATAATGCACGAGACCCTTTGTGTTGTGATTATATGCACAAAAAAAAAAAGTTAATATGAAAATTAACTTGTGCACATAGCTTTAAAATAAATGAAGTAAAACAGCACGGACTGTGGAAACAATAGCTAAAGTAGTGTACTACTGCTGTTGAGTAAATGTACTCAGTTACTTTGGTTACTTTCTACAGTTGATGAAGTTTTAAGGTGTGTTGTAAAGATTCATGTAAGCAAGGGGAAAAAATGGCCCGGCCTTACAAATATCTGCATAAATGATTCATGGCTGAGGAAATATTTCTCAGAGTGGCTGCTGCCAGGCAGCTGTTAGTGGACAAATTTGGCTTGCATCGACTTTTCTTCGGACAGGGGGCAGCAGAGATACCGCACACTCGTGAAAATCTGCTCTCCACTTCACCACCACCAACAACACGGCTGCGTAATCAGTCAGGTCCAGGGGCTGAGACGCACCGAGCCACACAGCGGTTTGCTTGTTGATAAGACTCCTTGGAAGAAGAGAACCGCAAACTACCTTCCTGCGACGTTATTTCTGCCTCTAAGCTGGACTTTTGGGACGCGTTACGGTTAAAGAGGAAAAGACTCTTGACTGTCGGGAAGTGAAAATTCAAATGGATTTGTAATTTATTGTTTTTTGTTTTTAAAGAAATTCATTTGGGACACACTTGGAATTATTTTAACTTTACTTCTTTTCAAAATCTCTTGGATATTTAAAAAAATCTTTTTCTAAAGTGTAGATTTTTATTGCTTGGAAATGTCTTTTGCTAAAATGCCCTTTGTTGAAATCTTATTCCCTTCATCTGAGCTTTCAGCCAAAAACGGACACTACAGCGCATCAAGGTGAACTTAACTGAGTGTTTGAAGGCTGAACTAAAAGTAGGAGGCTTACTGTCGCTCTGAATTTTTATCTTTATATTTCGAGGGGACCTTTAAAAAAAAAAAAAAAAGTTTGGTACAGCTGAGCGGATTCTTTT
>VUQG01044495.1:10984-23663 GCA_015106755.1 Etia nguti
TGGACGGACGCTCGCACGCGCGCAGTTTCGCAGGGCGAGCCGCTGTCCCCCCGCGCGCAGTGCTGAGGAGAGAGGCTCTCTCGCGCTTCCATAAATGCCCGGTCCGTCGAAGAGGCTCGAGGCTGGGCAGCAAGATGAGCTCGTGGGTACAGCTGCTGCTCGCGTTGCTAGCGGTGTGTCTGCGGTTTGGCGTGGCCGAGGTGAGTTCAAATCAAAGTTCTAGAAACTTCTCGGACACTTAAGAGGGATTAGCGGTCCCTCTGAACTTAGAGCACTATAAAAAAAATACAACACCAAATAGTAGTATATATGTATATAATACTCGAAGCATATAAGTATATTAATGGGTCTATGTGCGGTAGCCTACTGTATATTTTATGGCTAACACTGGACTCTGACTCTTGTAGTGTTACTTTTTTTGTTTTTTTAAATTTTGAGTAAGGATATCACTCCAACTACAATGAACATGCTGTTCAAACTGTTTTTTTATTTTATTTTTTAAGCTCATGTCCGCCTTTAAAAAACCAACCAAACAAAAAACCCTCAGACTCCAGACTCAGCCTTTCTCTTACTGCTTCTCTTCATACAGAAGATAACTGTTATTCCTCCCAATTAACTGGCATTATGAATGGATGCCCAGGGGCAGACACATGCAGGGGTCAGCCTCTGTGGGTGATGTGCAAGGAAACGGGCGCTGCCATGATAGGCTCATTTACAGCTGGATGCTTCACCA
The DNA here is from genome assembly GCA_015106755.1 of Etia nguti. Classification (NCBI taxonomy): domain Eukaryota; kingdom Metazoa; phylum Chordata; class Actinopteri; order Cichliformes; family Cichlidae; genus Etia; species Etia nguti. Next base: position 11,718 of record VUQG01044495.1, read on the forward strand.
CGTGGTGAAGCGATGCATTCAGGGATGCTGTTCCAGATGTTAAAGGCAGCCAGTGCATTCATGCATACATTAACACCATCCTACAGAGACCACATTTGTTGTTTCTGTACTTTTTTGTGTGATTTTTGTTTTTATGATTATGTGTTGCTTCTTATTTTAATCCACACCTTCCTTTCTCTTGCACCATGTTATATGTAAAAAACAGTGTCTTAGAAAGAGGTGAAAATCAGCCAACAGTAGTGAATATATAAAGGCAGAAAAGATGGATAAAATCTGGTGAGGTCAAGAAGGAAGACTAAACTTAACCATGGGTCTCATCTAGGTCAAGACTCACTTGACCTAGACAACAATGTTATGTTGATTTTAGAACAAATCCTGTCCACTTTTCTTTCGCTGATATGAAGTCTGATTTTATCAGTCTTCTGCTTCCATGCAGATTTCATCTGTGTTTCTGACCCAGGCAATTCATGTCATGTCAATGGGGTTAAAGCACACATAGTTAACAAGTCAATCGTGGGAAGTGAAGGCTTAAACAATGTTTTTTAAAAAAAGTACGAAAAAGGGCATAACTGATTGAGTTAGTTTTCTGCCATAGAACTGATGGGTTGGTATAGTTTGTTCCCAGAATAACTTATTCAATTTCAATTCAGTTTTACTTGCATAGCGGCCAAATCATAATAACAGTCTCCTCAAGGAGCTTTACATTGTAAAGTTGTAAGACCCTACAATAATACAGAGAAAACCCCAGCAATCAGACAACCCCCTATGAACAAGCACTTGGCGACAATGAGAAGGAAAAACTCCCTTTTAACAAGAAGAAACCTCCTGTGTAACCAAATAAGGGGAGGGGGGGGGGGCATCTGCCATGACCAACTGGGGGTGAGGGGAGGAAGACAGGACAAAAGACACACTGTGGAAGAGAGCCAGAGATTAATATGACTAATGATTAAATGCAGGGCGGTGTATAAACACATAGAGAGTTAAAAAGGTGAGCGAAGAAGAAACACTCAGCCCATCACAGCCTAAACCTATTGCAGTGTAACTAAGGGAGGATTCAGGGTCACCTGATCCACCCTAAATATGTTGTATCAAAAATAAAAGTTTTTGATAAAGAGGGAATCTGAAATGGGAGCTGGTTCCATAGAAGAGGGGACTGAAAGCCTCCCATTCTACTTTTAAATACTCTAGGAACCACAAGTAAGCCCACAGTCTGAGAGTGAAGTGCTGTATTGGAGTAATAGAGTACTATGCGGTCTTAAAGACAAGATGGGGCCTGGTTATTCAAGACCTTGTATGTGGTAAGAAGGGTTTAACAGGGAGCCAATGAAAGAAGCCCATATGGGCCCATATAGGTATACTTTCTCCTGTCAGTACTCTCTTTTCAGAGAACTTATGCAGATGTCTGTAAAAAGAAAATAAGTTACAAACACAATAGCTTTGCAAATGCTGGACTGCAGTATATCTCTATCGTGTAAAGCCCCTGAATCTTTAAACATTCATTTTATTGCTTCATTTTCCTTCTTTCATCCACTCCTGTACATATTAGTAATCTTCCATCACTATTACCGCCTCACATAAAAGTACATTTTAAATGTAGCGATGACGGTTGACTTTAAATTCCTGTCGTCAAGCTGTCTTTCCATTCCACCGCTTCTGCAGGCACCACATGTAAAAGAAAACTTTGACAGTATTTTTGAAGGAGAAAGTCACAAAAGACTTTGAAGGTATACAACCTGGAAATCCCCGTGTGTGATTTTAAAGTTTATGGCACGGCAGCTGGGGAAATCATAGAGACTGTATGTTCAATTACACTCTTTATTAAAAGAACTTCACCAGAAAAGAATCTGCTGGTATATGAAGTGGTTGTCACGTATAAAGCTGTAATGATCATATGCACCTAGCCAAGGACCACCAGAATGGAATTTAGTTTTAGCTAAATTGCATCAGGCCCCTTTCCAAGCGCTGATGCCAATTGTGACAGTGGAATTAATTAAACTCACAATTTCTGGCACATGCCCGTATTGAGCATGTGTCAGCATACTTTCAGGGACTACATGTGAAACCTCACACATGTGCTATGGCTGCTGCTGCTGCTGCTGTTTCGCCGGCAGCAAACTCGACCCTCTAATTATGTACAATTAGATGTTCCCTTTCCCCCTCTGCCCACTGCAGCCGGTGCCTGTACCTGGCATTCTTCAATGTGTCCAGGAGTTCTCTAGGAGATGGGGAGTTTCTTCAGGTGATAAATACTGCAGTATGTCAAGTCTTGTGGGTTTTTTTCTGCCATAATTAGCAGAAAAAAGGGAGAAAACATACCTGAGTAGTTCAGGTATAAGACACAGTTTGGCAGGAGTGGTCCTTTGTGTTGTAGATTAGCAGCTGTCAAAAACAAATGCTTTGTCAGCAGAAGCTAATTATTCCAAACAGGCTAACTACTGCAGATACAGCTGGAAGCGTTACCCTTTTTTTCATTTATCAGAATGAATAAGGTGCTGCTGTTTGTATTAAAATGACATTCAGCTCTATATTATTATTATTTTTATGTTTCCACCTGCAGGAAATATGAAATGCACCTATAAAAAAAACGCTTCTCTTAACCTTGATAATTCACCTTCATGCCATAGGTGCTCATTAATCATTATCAGATTGTGTTTACATAGTCTGCCAGTCCAGTTTGCATCTGTTTACATCTGCTTTGTTTATCAGAACTGAAATGTTTATTTAATATTTCCTGCTTAGACACAAATTGTCATGACAGCAGGCACCACCGTGAACAAAAGCACACATCCTATAATTAACATCAGACACAATTAGCCAAGCAGGCAGGTTTGCTCCATTGGCAAAAGGAGGAAATAATCACGATGACTCCTCAGGGGCATCGGCACCTCCGCGGCAGAGATGCGAGTGCAATACAGCAGGCATTTCCCTGCTGTATTATTTGACTGTCTGAAAATCCGAGCAACAATGGGGGAATGTCAGTGGTACACAGTATGGGCAGGGTGAGAATACTCATGCATGAATGGCCGTTTCCTATTTTCTAAAACCTGCGTCCCACTGGGATTCATTATTTTCTTTGGACCATAAATTAATCTGCATTAAAACAAAAGTTTATTTCCCGATGGCTTTGTGTAATGATTAAACATTTACTGAACTGAACATGGTTCACTTAATGCCCAACACATTTGCTCTCTTGGTCATTTTCATCGGTTCCATTCTAGCGTGAGACTGCAAAGCAAGTGAACCGCATTTACAGCGCTGAAATCAATGTAAGGAAGTGCCTCGACCCACGGCTGATCCTCGTCCGTTTCAGGCCGGCTTTAATTCATCTATTATTCCTCCTTTTTTTTTCAGATGCCTTCTCTCATCCTCTCTGTATCACTCCTTCCCCCACTTCCTGACTCCTTCCTTGCTCCTTTGACCCCTAAATGTTAGCAGATGAGAAGACACAACGCCAATAGTCATTCACCGTGCTCTTAGTGACCATTGTGTCTCCGCTTTGGTTAATTCTCCCCCCCTCCTTAGCTGTCTCTTACCCATTAACGACTAGAGGGGTTAAATTCATGGACTCACAATGTGGGGCTGTTTTTGGTGTTATGGTTTAATACTATAGAAATATTTGCCCAGATCCACCATTTTCCTAGAAAAAAACAGCTCGTTATCTTTTGTCATTTTGGTGTTATGAACAACCCCAAATAAGAAAACAAAAAGAACCATATTCCTGTTTCTATGTCCTGGTCATAACATTGAACTGTGCGGTGAATTACTTTTCTATGAGTACACAGTAAGAGTAATAGTGTAGCAGAGTAGTGTTTAAAGGCCCAGTTAATGTTTTTGAGATTTTACACATTATTACAGTTTATACATGCATCAGTTTAATCACATAGGACCCACTATGTGTGCCACCAAACAACTTCAGTGCTTCTTGGGATTGATTCTCTAAGTCTACATCTACTTGAAGGATGGAAGACCATTTTCCCCTCATTTGGTGTTTTGATGATGGGGTTGGAAAGCCCTGTATAACACATTACTCTAAATTCTAACATAGGTGTTCAAGTGAGCTGGAAATTGGAGACTGCAAAGGTCTTAGGAGGTCTTCATAGTTATCAAATCATTCAGTGACTGTGATGGGTGGCAAAAATAGGCATCCTGAAATTTATGATGTTTTATCACAGGATGAAGGCAATCACTGAGAACTGTACTGATACGTCTCTCTCAAACCATGCCAGCATGCCAGCAAGTAAACAGAGCCACCAGATCCCCTCATTGGAGGGGTTAAAGGTTCAGCTTTATTTTTAACTTTCTTGTGCATAATGATCTCTGTTTCTCACACAGTAATAATTCAGTGTGACTGCCATCACATAACTGTAGATTTTGAGTGACGGCACATTCATGTTTTCAGTCTGGTGTTTGGATTTTTGTTTATGCTTTGGTAATTTTGGCAACAGTTTCCTTAGATCAGCTCTTACAGATATCTCATCAGTAGCTAGGTGCGCTGGTGATAATATGTCTCAATGCCGTCTTCTTTTGTGTTTTTAAAATATCGCAAATGATCCAGAACAGTGCACCTTAAGGTCTCTTATATATCTGTGTTTCAGGAGGACGCTCTGCCTGCAGCCCTGGTGGAGCTGGTTAGAAACAGCCCCATCTCCTCAATAGAGGACCTTCAGATGCTGCTGCTCTCTGACTCCGTAGGTAAAGACCAGAGCTTTCTAATATTATTACTGACACATGCTTTTAAACCAGACTCTGTTGTGGGGGTAACTGAGTTGCTGTCTGCATTTTTACTTCAGCCTTAGTGACGTCATAAATTTAATACCATTTTCAGTTACATACAACCAAATTAAGCTCCCCTAAAACATTTTTTTATTCTGTTCACAAAACCCAGTCATCTAGTGTACCAGTGCAACCCAATGTACCTTTTTTAAATATCTGTAGCTCTTCGCTAAACATGTATTGACATTAAAGTAAAAAAAAATAAAATACAACTCTTACATTGTTGTGGTCACAATGAGAAGCTGATTTTTTTTTTTAGCACAGATTAATGTTGGTTTGAGAAACCTGAGGTTATGTTGCACTTTCAAAATAAAGAGCAAAATGTTGCGCAATAAAGAAAGAAAACATACATATTTCCTGTTACAACAGAAATGCAGTAATAAGTGGTAATTATTGCATTTTTTTACACCAACTGAAATAAGGAAACATGACCGGTAATAAAACATACAGCAGTGTACATGATGCCAGAAACACACACAAGATTTATTAAATTTATAAAAGAGTTACAACTGGTTGCCCTCGGGCTGGGTCTCTTATTTTGTGACTCAAATGTGACATCAGCTATGCCCCCATCCTCCTCCTCCCTCTTTCTTTCTGTCATTGTGTGTGCACTCACTTATAAACCCACATTCAAAGACACAAGCTCGTGTTTTATCTCTCCACATACAGAGGGCGCTGAAAGGCCTAAGATTATATTTATGACGCCCCATGCAAAAAATTTGAAATGTTCATAATTTGTCTGGGACATAAGTCAAATGCTGTTTTTGGTTTCTGTTTCAGATGAGGAAGACGAGACTTCTGCAGCCAATGGAGGTCACAGACTACCAAGGAGCCTCGGTGAGCCCTTAACCCCCCCACCCCCTCCAAAACTTCAGCCAAACTTCCTTTTTATTGCCATCAGTATATTTTAGAAGATATTTTTTTTATATTTGAGATGTGAATGTATTTTGAATGGCTCTGTAATTGACATTTGCTTTTGGTTGTTTATCTTTTGACCTATTTGAGCTACCCTACTAAATCCTAATGTGCTTAATAGAGGACATCTTGGCCTCTTCAAAGATATCTCATGTGTTTGGGTGTCATCTTTTAGCTCCAAAGAAGCAGGAAATCAGAAAAAAGTTACACTGGGAGATAATTTTTTTCTCGGTTCTCAGGACGATATGACAAAAAGACTTATTATCTTCGTGTGGCTCTTCAGAGCTGCAGAGAAATTCTTCCTAGTGTGGATAAATGTCACTCTGTTCATATTCATACAAGATGAATAGAAGGTTTTAGTGCCGCCATGCAGAATTCCTGATTCTCCTCATGAATGTAGCAGTACTCAATCCTCATTAGTAGAGGACTCCCTTCCCTGAGTGTTCAGCCAAGTTTCCTGTGAAGTGATTAATGTGACAAGTATGGTTTCAGTGATACGGTTAAAACCCTTCCCATTAAGTGTTTTTTTCATTATTATGATAAAGCAGATATCTGAATTACTTGTCATTAATCACTAACCGTATGGTTGACTGCGAGACACTAATGGGCCTATGCTAACCCTTGCCTTTTAAATTAGCTGAGTCTGATGAGAAGTTCTAGCATATTTTCTTCTTTGAAGCTGCGTACTTCAGGTCAACAAGCTGCTGAAGTGCTAATACGCAGTACTGACAGGTGATCAGACAGGAGCTTGTGTTTTACTATCACATATACAGACATGAAAACAAGGTAGTCTTATTACAGTGGATGAATGAGCAAGTTTAAAGGAACTGAAAGCAGTTCTCCATTTCTTGCATCCTGGGAGGCTTTACATTTCTGTGACTAATCATGAGGAGTCCCATGTGCATTTTAATTGTTGCCCTTTACTTCTTGGTTTATTGAATATACATTTGCACAAAGGGAAATGGGTTTCTGAAGCTGCGGGTTTGCAGGTTTTATAGATTTACTGAATAATTTTTTGAAACATGCACATTCTGTCTGTGCCTCCATAGGTGTCCTTTTGGTGCTCCAGTTTCAAGTATATTTGTCAGGTTAATTGGTAATTATAAGCTGGCTGTAGGTGTGTGGGTGTATGTTAGAACCTCTGATGGACTGGCAGCCCGGTACAGGTCATCCTTCTCACCATGACCCTAAGTTGGAGAAAAAGAAAAAGAAAAAACCAAGAATTTAGGGCTGGATGGATGTTTGAAATACTAATGTAACACCACTTCTGCCATAATACTCATGTTCACTTGTGTCTCGTGGCTCAGATGCCCAGCCAGCCCAGCAGGCTCTGTGTAAAGTTCGAACAGAAGTGATTGAGGTCACAAGGGCAATGCTGGACCGGAGCAATGCTAACTTCCTGCTATGGCCACCCTGTGTTGAGGTGCAGCGCTGCTCTGGCTGCTGCAACACTAAAAGCTTGCAGTGTGTTCCTGTCGTCACACACAAAAGATACTTGCAGGTAAACAACCTCACACAGAGCTATATACAAATACATGTATACACACGCACATCCGTTAGTGCTGTTCTCAGAATTGTTTCCTGTTACTCCTATCTTATTCTCAAACTCCCCAGGTTATGAAGGTCGAGTACATCAATAAGAAGCCAACTTATGCTAAAGCAGTGGTGTCAGTTGTGGATCACGTGGAGTGCAGATGTCAGACTGCTCCTCGTCCTCCGCCGCACAAGAAGAAATCCTCTCGCAGGCAGCATGGCTACCTGCATCGAAACCAGACGCATAGCCAAGGACATGCACAAGGACAGGTGCACAGAAACTCTGCTGACTATCATTCTTTTTCAGAATGAAAACTTACTTTTGTCTGTTTGTCATACCAGTGCAAGGCTAATAGAATTTTTATTTCCAAGCACAACTGTATTTAGCCTGTGCACTGCAGTGCATTTATAGCTGTAAATAAATAAAAGTAAAATTCATTTTGTTTCTTTTTTCCTGACAAGGTTAAGGTGCATTCCAAGGATGAGCTTCATCAGTTGGATGAGCTCAAACAGAACCAGAGGGCCCACCTGGAGGATCTCCTGGAGCAGCAATGGAGCCCCAGAGGAGACACCTTCACTCAGCCCGGAGAAGGATACAGTCTTGCTGGGGAGGACACTTCTCGTTCTGGAGAAGCCGTTCTCTTTGCTCCACACTGGGCTCATAACATCAGCAAGCTTATTGAGGCTAAAGAAACTGGGAATGTGGAGAGGAAGGATGACGTGGTCTCAGATGACAACAAAACTGCCTCCTCAGTGGATACTGCTGTAACTGAGGTGAAGAACAAGTTGGTAGAAGGTGGGAACGGGTTGCACATCATTAACCACGGAGGGAAAGTTAACGAGGAGAACAAAGAGACACAAACACACGGCCCATTGTGGCAAGACGACAAAGGCAAATATTCAAAGAGTCACACAAGTGGATTCTCTCAGCATGTTACTCCTCAAGCAAAATTCAGCCCTACCGAGGAAACCATCACTGACACAGTTAGGGGCAGGTTCCGACCTACCAAAGAACCAAATCCGGAACCCCGTGAGCTGGCGCGTCAAAGAGAAAACGAGACTCCAGAGGAGGAGAGGATATTACAGATTGCAGAGGCCAAACTGGAGGAGGAGAGAAAAGAGCTTCTACTTCTACATAAAAGGTTGGACGAAGAAAAGGAAATAATGAGGCAGCAGCAGATGAAGCGAGAAGAGGAAGAAAAGCAGAAAGAAAAGGAGACAGTCAGTCAGCCCCTACAGGGTAAACATCATCGCCATCACCAAACTACAACTCAGAAACCAGGTAACAGAGATTATTTAACGCTTTTAAAAATTAAGTAAATTGTTCAATTAACTAAAACAGTGTGCTTAAATTACTCAAGAGTATATTTTATCATAAGAGTGAACGTAATAGATTCTATATAGAGTCAGGACCACTTCAGTCAAAAAAGATATTTTCATTTGCAGTAATTCATATTTTATGTTATGGTTCGGTGGTGGGACTGTCCCATATTTCATGCACATATGTGGAAAGCATGAGGCCCCCTCCATCTGCATACATTTAAAGCAAAAGGCAGATTGCTGATTAAGTAAGACACAGCATGTAAAGGAAGAGCTGGGATGGAGTTGGGTTGCAAAGCGGCCTACAGATAGCTAGCAACTGTGGACAGGCTAAAGTACCTTAACTAGAAAGCCCTGTATAGAAACTGAGTAAACAACCAATGTGAGCTGGCACTGATATCAGCTGATCTGCTGTGATTGCTGAGTTTGACTAATGTCCGTTCAAGCTAAAGCTATGCACAGCTTTTGTAATTTTCTCTTACGCTCTTTGTTTTCCATCTTACAGAGACAACAACATCGACAACTACCACAAAAAAGCCATCGGCTCCTACAGCCCCCAGACTCCCAACTCGACCACAAAAAAGAAAAAGGATGAGGAAGAATCGCAGACGGATCAGTAAAGCAGCTATGAGAGCAATGCTGATGTAGAACTAAGAAACCCAGGTGAGTTCATAGAATATATAAATATAATATATAAAACAAAACAAAACAAAAAACAATTATATTTGTGCTGTATGTTTCTTATTGTAATCCCATCTTCCGTTATTTCTACCGCAGGGACTCAAAGAAACATGGTGCATTTTGTGGATAACCCAGAGAATAACCCAAATGGACTCCCTTTGTACAAGTATTTATTCATTTGTCAGTAACCCACTCGTCCTGTGAGATCTCCTCAGTAACACTACTAATGACTGTCTGGTGAACCTCTACCTATACTCGGGAGTAACAGAGGAGGGGGAAACAAGAACATGGAGTGTAAAGAAAAGGTGGACCTTCTCCAGAGAATGCTTGCCTCTTTGACAGTTGATGGTATGAAGCAACAAGTGGCACCCAAAGACTGATGAACTGTGTGCAAGCACTGTGCCTGTGGGAAAATGAAACTGCATCGCTGTAGAACTGTATAAAATAGTGCAATTTCAAAAGTCTACTTGGAACCTTGTCTTGATATCAGCAGACAGATACTGCACTTAAATGTTGACAGAACCAAGTGTATAAGGAGTTTGTTGCTGAAAGCCTGGATTGTGTGATAACCACAGTCAGATTAGAATAAGGAGTATATCTGGTGTAAAAATTAACCAAAAAAAGCCTAACTTAGCTGTTTTTCTAATTGGATAATATAATAACAGAGATTATTATATCATCAACGCACTGCAGGAGCAGAAGAATTTCCATGTGTGATATCAGTTATTAGCTCATTAAAAAAAATGATGGTCTCTCTCAAACCATATTTAATTTTATGTAACTCATTGCAAACACTGGAACGACACTTATATGGGTATAGAAAAAATATAGTTTTGCATTAATGAGGTTTCCTTGTCTCAAAATATTGTCATGGGTGAAACAAGAATCGGCTCGTGACCTGACTGTGTGCTATGTTTCTTATTTATTTGTTGCTACTGTTACTACTCTCTATAAAAAATACTGCAAACAACATGTGGCTGAGATTAAAAAAAAGATTCATTGTGTCATAATAACTGCGAGGTTCAAACAAAGGGACAGAACATAAAAAAAAAACCATCCTGTCAGTTTACCCCAGTATCCTCAATGTTCAGCTTCAATGTCAAATAGTGCGTGCATGTGTGTTTGTTTTGTATGCCTTTGTGGTTCAGTATGTGTTTCTGCTCACATCTTAATTCTTCATTTCAATTTTTTCCTTTCATACAGAAATGTGTCTCCCCCACCAGATATGTTTCGGTGGAAGCAGTCACATTTTAAAGTCACAACCCCAGAGGGAGGGAGCCTACAACACATTATATTTTATTTTATTTACAGGCAACTAAAAGAGTGAAAACCAGTAACTCAAGGGTTAGCTATCAAAACAAGAAAGCTAAGATAAACTTTACAAATGTTGTTGTTTTTATGACCTTTCTGTTTCCCCTAATAACAACATGTAGAAACACACTGATGTCAGAACATTTTAAGTTATTGAAAAAAGGCTTGTATGTATGTTCCTTATACCATCTGACAACTGTTACTTAAAAAAAAAATTGTTTTCTTACATGAAAAAAAGAGAATGTTTGTGATAACTTTGCCACATAATGCTATTTTCATATGGGTAAGAAGCTAATGTGCTTGAAACTTCTTTGTATGTGTTTTTATTCCCTTTCATTAATTCGAGGCAGTTAAGCCCAGTGCTACATGCTTAAATGATAGTGTTTCCTCCAAATACTAAGCAGGTGCCATTTCTTTTCATCATGTTTAGCATCTTAATTTAGCATATTAGCACATGAAATTACTAAAAAATGACTAAACCAAAGACTACTTACTGTGATGTCACTTTAACCTTTCATTTTATGGCCCTTACCATTTTGGCCTTTTGGAGCCTGGAGACTGGTCAGGAAGTTGACTGGTTATCAGTTAGCAAAAGCTTGGTTAACAATATGCATAGTCTGAATGTTTTTGGCACATATGTTCCTGATAATTAGCAGTAAGTAACACACAGGTGAATGCAAAAAAACATTTAAAAAAAAAAATTCATTATACAGGACAAAAAGACACCTAAAACAGTGGCTACAGTTAGCTGAAGTGAAGCCTCGCTTAAGGCTAGCAACATAGTCAGCTCTCACCTCGGTATTTAATAAGCTATAGCTCTAAGGCCTAATGAGTCAGTTATGAAGAAAGAAAATGCAGACCAAAATCTTTTTTCTAAATCGAGCTATAAACTTGTTTTGTACATTTTTGGGCTCATCTTTCAGTTCAACAAACTGCGGTTTTAGCTCAGTAGGTAAAGTGTTGGCCCCGTGATCGGAAGGTCAGGGGTTCGAATCCACTGAACGACTACCCTGAGGTACCCCTGAGCAAGGTACCGCCCCCACACACTGCTCCCCGGGCGCTGCACTGGTGGCTGCCCACTGCTTCACTGAGTGAATGGGTTAAATGCAGAGAGGAATTTCCCCACGGGGATCAATAAAGTATACATTATTATTATTATTAGCTTCATTTTTTAGTCAACAAAATGACATAACATTTATCAGGAGTATCATCAGTTTTGCAGGTAGCCACCCAGTAAAGCATGGATAATTTAAATATTGACTGGATGATGGTGATAGATGAAAAGAAAATAGATCAGATAATTTGGTTTGGACCTGAGTGGTGAGACTGTGAAACTATCCTCATTCGTGTGGGATTTTAAGGCTGGGTACAAAAATGTTCATAAACATGTCACTTTAGCTTATTTATATATAT
>VUQG01044495.1:25548-47867 GCA_015106755.1 Etia nguti
TGCGAGACCAAGGAATGCGTCTGCTTTTTGGGGCGCAGTATTTGGAGAAGCCTGGAATGCTGGGAAAACACATCAAACACCTTCCCCTCACCTTCCACGGCCACATCGAAGGTCAAAAGAAATGAGTGTATAAGCATCTACATAAGCATCATTCCTCAGTTAGCCACTGTCAGACTGATCCTCGATCTCATCAGGCAGGAAGTTGTACCTAACGATGGGTTGAAAACACAGGAAGTTGATATCAGCATGCCTGGAATTCCACCATTGTGTTTTCTGCATAGAGAACAGAGTGACAATCTTATACTTCAATAACACTGAGACAAATCACTGATCACCAAAGCACAATATCTTCACGAGGTGACTCTGACACAGTTATGTTGCATAGCGACCTAAAACATGCATGCATACCACAGACTCTGTGTATTACACACTCACACCTGCTTTCAGAAACTAACAGCCCCTGAAAACTCTCTGCAGTCCTGTCAGACCAAACAGATGGGAAGATAAACAGAGCAATAAATTAGATAACGCTGTGAACATCACACTGTGTGTGATGCTCCCAACACTGGTGTGTCAGGTTAAGAAATACCCAGTCACCACACAAACACAATCTGTTCCAATTTACAAAACTGTTTTCAGAAAAACATGATAAATACAAACAAATTATCGTTGTCTCTTTTGTACGTGAAAAACAGGCAAATAAATACAGATGTGATAACACTGTGCTCAAAAAATGCAAATGATCACAACTACGATTATGCTACACAACATTTCATTTCTTTTAAAACTGATCTTAAAATCTGTGGGGGGGTTTTTTTTCCCTGTAAAACACAAATAAACACAAAGCCAACCTGCATTTGCTTTGGTCATACCTCTGTATTTTTGCTCAGTAACAGTACTGCACTAAAAATGGCTGGACTATAAATGGTACTTTCACACTTAGCACACTGTCTGCTCTGAAAAAAAATTCAACCACAAAACCTTAAAAAAGCCACGCTATATTAAGAAAAGGTAGCTAGCTTTCAAAAAACAAACTGCATTGCAAAGAATTTTCCACACCTGCATTGTTTTTATGGGCCACATTTGATCTGATTAATGGACAGGTGAGTTTGCCTGCCTCAATGCAAAACACAAGTACACCTTGTATAAACCAGTTGCAATGTTTGTCATTATATTTGGGCCACATCTGGCCCACACAACACTTGTCTCAACAACTGTTGAGTTAGCTATTGAGTAAGTGAATAAGTGCCCCAAATAGCCCAGATTAGGTCCAATTTGTTTGTGCTATCTGAGAAGGCCTAAACTGAACTTATATTTAATGCTATAATGCTTAAGTGCTATAAAATAGCTCAACAGGTATCTCCAATCATCTCGTCAAAATAGAAGGAATCCAATGGACAAGTACAAAGTTTTTTATAGTCTAGCTTTGACCAGCTGCCATAGTAAAGCATGCACTTCAATGCATCAATGTTAGCAGTATATTAGTGGTACTCATAATGGTACATCAATAATATTAATATCTTACTTTTGATATTTCTTTGCATTTTCACAGTATCAAACTGTCTTCTACCTTAAATTAAAGACCTTTGGTCACATCTTCATTATATTGAATTTAAGATAGAAACCTAGCAAAAATATAATATTCTTTTAATTACAGCTGACAGCAGTAAATAGTTGATATAAAATTTATTTCCTTAAGCATAAAGATCATCCACAGACAGAGTGCATTTATAATATATAAATATATTACATAGTTTGTCAGCCCAACGTTTCTTATTTTCTCTTCTTTTGTATTTACAGGCAGAGCTGTGCTCTTTCACCTTTGATTGCCATTACCTACATTACAATAGACTTTATGTATTAAGATTTACTTCTCTGTGCTCTGTCATTTTACATGCCTTTGGTGACGTCAGTCCTAAACTAAAACCTTTGCACACGGCACTGGTTATACATATCTCAGCACAATCAGCACATCACAATGCAGACGGCGTGTTTTACACACCTTTGGCAACACTTAGGCTATAACACTGACAACAAGGTCTCAACTTAGACACCTCTGTGCAAAACACGCATATTGTACATGACCGCAGTGAATGTTACAGCTGGCAAACGTACAGCATACACTGTTTCCATGATGTGAAGTTCACATAGCTGCTTCCCTTCAGCTGTGAAGGCAACAAGGAATTAGAGGAAGAAATGAAAGAAGACTAGATTTCAACTGAGTTCTTAGAGTCTGTGGCTAAATGTGCACATCCTGTGTGATGTGCACATGTGCACAAACATTACGTTGAAAGATTACACAAGTAAGTAAATGATGGTGCTATACACTTGAAAAGAAGGTGCAACGCTTAGACACACAACAAAAGTGAACGCATTGAGAATCACGAAAGCTGTTTTGCATGGCTGCTTTTTGGATTACGTTTGGATTACATACCATCCCAGTCTGTGCCAGGAAATTATCTAAAAATGTTCAAAGAAAAGGCTTAGTTTGCTTCCCATAATATTGCATTCTATCCCTCGTAAGCTTATAGACAACCTACAAAATTTGGCTCACTGTTGCCCTCAAATGGTGAGACACTAAACTACACCTCAGTATATTTGATTTTTCTCTGGATACTCTTCCTGACACAACATCCAAAGTGATTTGCATTTCCTTCTGGGATCAAACCTGAGATCTTTTGCTTTTTAGGTGACACTGTAAGCCACTACACTATGGAGCCACTTTGTCAGTTAAGATTAAAAACAAGCACAAAGCTTCTCAAAAATGCTAGAAGGATTTTTTTTTTCTCACATTGAAGCATCAGTAACTCAGAATAAAGTGAAAATGTTATGCAAAAAAAAAGTTTTTTCATGTGCAGAGAAAGTGATAGGTCCTCTTTGATAAAATCTTCCTATAAATTATGCAGGCTACTGCGCTGCTCACGCATGAAGGCTGTGGGAAGGTGGCAGTACCCTGACGCCTGTACGCTGGCCCCTTCAGGCCAGTTGGTGAAAGGTCCTGATGTGTATTCTGGCAGTTTGCCCCCAATGGTGGGCTCACTAAAGCCAGGCTTGATGTCCGAGTTAACGAGCCACGGTGTTGCATCATCGCACTGTTGGTCCTGCTCAGCACTGTCACGCCAGTGTGTGCTCGTGTTTTCATCACAGTGGGACATGAGGTCCTGTGTGGATCTGGAGATGCTGCGTCTGGGCAGACACACATAGCCTTCGCCGTAAAGGGTGAAATTTACAGGAGAAGGAGATGCAGAGTCATCTGACGGGGCTTCTGTGTCCATCTCTTCATTTTTGACATTCACTGACTCGGGGGCTGGCTCCAGTGACTGTCAGATAAGAAACAATGCTGTTTAGTCTTCCATCAAATGCCTTAATTTTTCTTTTTTTTTTTTTCTATCTCTACCATTGTTGTTTGCTCATTTATGGTGTGCTATACATAAATTCAAGTAACACAGTTTTATTTCACACATTCTGTCTCATGAAGGGCAGAGTTTGGTGTTTTTCTACGAATCTACATCTTCACTTTCTGTTTCGATGAAACGGCTGGTACAACTTTCATCTCTGTAAATTGAGCAGCCAAAAATCTTGGCTTAGCACAAACACCGGAATCAGAGGGAAACTGCTAACCTGGCACTTCCCATCACCGCTATAGGTGACATTGTGTTTTGGGTGTCTGTTCTGGAAAAAATAAAATCAAAGTGCAAGAACTGCATTCTGATGCAACAACTGCTGCAGTTAAAACTCAAAGGTTCAGGCTAGCACTCGACAAACCCGTGGGCAATGTCACAGTAGCTATATCTAGTTTTCATATGTAGCTTACAGGGATGTTTAAAAAAAAAAAAAAAGAAACAGGCTTTCTATCATTGCACCTAATTAAGAAATTATCTAATATTATAGACAATATATTGTGTAAAGTGTGTTCTTCTCATCTAACTATTAGCAAGAGAACTATCATTTAAAATAGTCCATACAGTATGTAGATATGCAAAATTGATTAGGGCTACTGAACATTCAGGTTCAGTTTAAATTAAGAGTTTAGTGTTTTGGGTTTTCTTTGAGAAATTTTCAGGCCCTGGACACATGGCAAATGACTCGGTTAGAGTTTCTGAGCAGCTCACCTGACAGAGGATGTATGGCCCGGTGAAGCTTATCGCAGACGTGTCAGAGACGTTAACCTCCTCAGTAGGAGAGGGCAGGTTATCACAGTTCCAGCAACCCTCATCCTGGTCCAGATACTTTTTTTCTGTGTCCTTGGTCAGCCACAGTGAAGATTGTGATGAGCTGCAGGGGGAGAAAATAAGAATTTTATTGATTTATGTAACAGCTCGTCATTTTGCTATTCACTTTCCGGGAGCTACGCCCAGTGACTGGTGACATTCAGGAGCACCGAACAGTCTGTCCGTGTGAGTTATCTGAGGAACAGCTAAAGAGTATCACTCATGCTGAAACTGTTTTCTTTTACCAAAAGAAATTTTGCAGATGTCTGGACAGGTCAAGTGTGAAACATATTACCATGTAGATAAGACGTCCAGTTGTTGCACTTTGCAAATATACAGCTTTTCAGTCTCCGTAAGGGTCCGACTGCTGGGGGACTGGATCCCAAATAGATGTAGAGAAGAAAGGAAATACACATTTACAATTAAAAACGGTAATAGTGCAACATTTATATAAAGATAAATAAATTAGCAAAAATCAAACTGTAAACTGAACCAGTCTTACCATCAACTCTGACAGGATTTTGCTTTTTCCTGGAGAAGGAACTGAGTCCACCCACAGAATTACCATCCTAATGGTTAAAATTTATGCAAAGAGGGTTGAATTTAGCATTTAAATTAGAGCATTATTAATGCATTATTTGTACTTTTGATGGCAGTAGTTAGTTTTTGCTTTACACAAATAATGTACCTTCGACAAGCTGGAATAGTGCAGTACAGAGTGAGGAAGACTGCAGCCACTAATGCAGTGATAAATGTATAGATCAAGGTGGTGGGGGACCAGACTGTTGGTGGTGAAAACAGAATTAATGATCGTGTTAATGGGGGAATGACATGAATCATGATATACTTTTTTTTTTTACTCTTTCAGAGAAAAAAAAAATGAAAGTAAAGCCCACAACACCTTCATTAGTGGTCCACTCCACAGGATTCGTCCATTCTGATGGGATTCCTTTATACAGTGAACCAGATCCAGGGACAACCAATGACCTGACTTTGACCTGGTAAACCTGGAGCGGGACTAAAGACTTTCCAAGGATGGTCCGGGAAGTTGAATCCCTTACTTCCAGTAGTGTAGAAGAATCCTAAAAAAACCCAATAAATAATATATATGTATATGAATCTGATGCTTTGGTTTTTTTCATTTGCGTCACCTTTAAATTAGTACGTCTTTATATAGTTGATGGGAATAAGCTGCAATGCAATTATCAAGATTAAAAACAAACAAACACTGATAGAAAAGCTTCTTACCTCATCTTGTTTCGTGTAATAAAGGACCTGATAATACAGGCTGTGTTTTTCACTTTTGTTTGGTTCAGTCCATTTCACGATCCAGTTATTGTCTTTTTCTGTCACATTTACATGCTGTGGGGGGTTGGGACGAACTGTGAAATAAGAGCAATGCAGAGAAGTTAATTTATAGCTAAAGTATTGTGGAAAGGTTTATGCATATTTAACAGCTGCGTCTGATATCGCTTTCACCTTGTGATTTAGTGTCTGTACTCGTTTATCATACCAAGTGGGGACCTTAATCTTACTGCCCAGTAACCCGTAAGGACTTGTGTTACTGTAGAGACTAAAATTACTGTCGCAAGAGCCCATGCTAATTTTTTAGGGTATTATTAAATTTTAGGGTAAAATTATGTGTGTGTGTGTGTGTGTGTGTGTGTGTATGCTTGTTTGTTTTATCATGACAGACTGTAGTGCAAACTACCAAAAGGTGTATTTTGGCATATGTATATGTATTTTGAGTACAGTAACATTAGTGTATAGTTAAGAGTTCAGATCAGAATGGATGAATGAATTTGGATGGAAATCATTTTTACTAAAAAAAGAAGCAGTCACCACACTGTTGCGACTAATGTGACTAGAGGCAAGGTAGAGATGAGGTATATCACTAGCACATAGATGAATGATGATAGTCTGAATTCTAGATTATTCATTTAGACCCAATGGGTGCAATAGTGCTATTCAAACAGTAGGTGGCGCTACTCAATCAAGACCCTTTTTTTCTAAGGGCTCCTTGAGTGTGGATTTGGAATTTAGAAGAACAAGCATTATTCCCAGATTGGAGCACCCCGCCAGAATGCTGTAGCTCCAGTCACATGTTTACTCACTGTTTTGGTAGAGTTCAAAACTCTTGGCACTGTGTGCTGGTTGGAGGTCCAGCTGCAGATGTTCTGGGTCTGTGACAGACAGTGTGCAGCTGTACCTCAGCATCATCCTGGTGAGGTCAGAACTGACTGCTGGGTTCAAACAGCATCTCTCAGACCTGAAAGCAGAGGTTAAAAGCAGAGGAAAGGACATGAATGGTCGGATAAATGGATGGACAAATGATGAAGGTGCATTTTTCATTTCCAGCCAGGTGGTGTTGCCAGCGTCACGCTCAACTTACGGCGCACTCTCATTGTGTTGACAGGCCAGCTGGTAGGTAATGATCTGAGCCAGCTCTCTGCTCACTTCCCAGCTACACGTTACCTCCTTCTCTCCGTCCAGTACACAATGCAAAGCGGGAAGCTCCCCAAAGTCTGTGGCCCAAGAGAGAAAAAAAGAGCTAATAACAACAGCTGCAAAGCCCCAGACTTATCTCTAACTCTCATAAAATTGGACAGAGGGAGAAGATTAGAAATGTGAGGAAAGCAGATAAGAGTGTGGGTCTCCTTGTGCAAAATTATTCAATACATTAAACATGCCACAACCATTTATTCAGAGCTGAAGTTGAACCGATTTCTTTAATTTACCTTCTTTAGTGTGCCAGGTCGCCACAGGACTCCAGTCACTCCACAGGCCCACGCTGGCCCGGGCCCTCACTCTGGCTTCATACCTCTGGCCTGGACGCAACAACTGCCTCTCAAATGTCATACTGGTGTTTGTGACAGGCACAGTCTGCAAAGAGAATCAAGTGTTGTGAGTGGCTTATGGAATATTTATTTATTGACATTTATTCAAGGTTAAAGAAGTATTTGGAGCAGCTACTGAGTTCCCTGTGCATTCTTATTTTACATTCCAGGTTTTTAGCTACCTAGAATGTAAATGTATGTTTGCGTTATTTGTTTAAATCCAAACTGTGAATGTGTTAGTATGCTTATGTTTGAATTCAGAACCTCCCCAGGTGTATCCTAATCTGTTTTTTCTATTTTTTTAACATTGCCAGGCTTCTGACTTGAGGGTCTCGTAGGTTTGAAGCTTTCCTGTGAGAGGAAATCTAAAATGTGATTTATAGGCGTCAGGTCACTGGTTTCATTATTATGGCTAAATATATTGTAAGGAAGTATGAAGAGTGTTAAATGCTACCTCGGTTTCTATTTTCGACCTTTCAGTTAAACTGACGTGCTACAAAGATGAGGCATTTTCAATCCAGTTATGAGCTTGCATGCGCGATGCTTACCACCCAGTTGTCCTCTCTGTGCATCTTGTAGCTGAGCTGATAGGTGAGGTTTTTGTTCAGGGATGAGGAGGGAGGGTAGGGGCTGGACCAAATGAGCTTTCGGCCTCCATCAGCTGCATCTTCCGTGGACAGATTGGCTGGTGGGAGTGCTCTAACTGTTAAAAATGCAAAAGCACACAACATTCCCCAGTGTTGAGTTTCACTCAAATGCTAAAGGAAAGGTAACAGAATAAATGTTAAACTCACGGTGCTGTAAAAGACGAAGGGTCTTGTGCGGGACAGAGGAGCAGATGCCCAAAGTTTTGTTTTGGAGGAAGAAGGCGGTGTGTTTCATGCCGATGCCAAACGCATCGGCTTTATATCTACAGTGGACAGCCCTGTGCTCAGCTGCATGTCTAGGATCAAACGGCTCACACTTCAGCTCGCTGCAAGGACATGAACAACAGAGTTATTCCCTGAAAGTCGTCCCCTGTATCTTTTTTTTTTCTGTTTGCTTCTTCTCGTCTTTTGTCCTCTTTTTTTTACCTTCCAGTTTCTGTATCGACCCAGAGCTCCAACTGTGTGTTTATATGTTGCTTCCACTTGCAGTGGACATGGGATATGTAGTTATTATGGCATTGTAATGATTCCAATATTGAAGATACTGAGCAGAAAAAGAAAAGCATTTTTTTTTAGGTAATCAGGCAGTCGCTTTGTTGTATTCCTGTAATCATTAGTTATCTTCAACTCAAAAGGATTATAATTATAAAAAAAAACAAAAAACGGTTAAGATATTCTTACACTTCGCCTTTCATAACAAAATACATTTCATATGACAGTTAGCTTTTTTGCTTTTCTTTTACTCAGAACATTTATCAGATTTTAGGAGCTGATGGAACGATTTGCATGGAAAACTATTATTAGCTAAATATGCAAAGGCCACTGTACTTTAAAATGAAAGCAAAATAAAAACTAAAAACAAAAAATGTAGTTTTTGAAGGATTACACCGGGCATATATTTACCATTTTGTGAGTTGCTGATCTCCCGGATTACACAACGATCTGAACCGGAGAAAAGAGCCAGCTTAGGAAGCTTTGCCAAAAGCAGAAGCCAGAAGAGAGGCATCATTATTGCGGAAAGTGAGGGCAAGGTGGCCCTTTTCTCATGAGCTGCTCTCCCAAAACTTGCCCAACTGCTTTTACTGATATCATCAAGAAGTCTGTAGATAAGACGGAACAGAGGGCAGTGTGCGAGGCAGAAAGAGAGAGAGAAAGAGAGAGAGGGGGGAGAAGAATTAGTTCATTTACTAGAAACAATGAACAAATGAGTCATGACCACACTACGAGCATTCTTCCGCTTTGAGTGTCTGCTTGTTGTGGGATGTCACCACACATCCGCCTCTCTCTTATCTCTTTTTCTCACATGTGATAAACGCAGATAAAAAGAAATAAACACACTGGGGATCACACACAGCCACACACATGCATGTGTATGGTTAAGTTGTGTGCGTATGTGTGGGTGTTTGTATATGTTTATGTGTATGAGAGAGGGGTGGTGGGGGGGTGGTTTGTTTAGTTTCAAATGTCTGATTTTTTTTATGTTTTAAAGAGATGTAAACACTGTACAATGACTAAATGTAAAAAACACAGAAGAAAAAAATCCTAATTTTTACCTACATTTCAAAAAGAAAATCAATTGATTATGTTGTGTCCACTTTTTGAATTTTTGACAATGTAAAAACACTAAAACCTTGTAAATATTTGATGAATAAATGCAAATTAAATTAAAATGACATTTTGTGAAATGCATTTGTAAAATTCTTTAATTTATCCTGCAACATGTTTAAATACAATTTGAAGCACAATCATAAAAAAAGTAAATGCAACCAGAATTGGTAATACAGTTAGAGAAAAATGAGGAAAAAAAAGACTTCAGTTCATTGCTTTAGAATATAAACGGGGGATTTTAAGGGTCAGTCAGGCATTACTTCTGCCTTTAGAGCTGCTGTTTACAGTAGAAGGTTGGGGGAACCCCCGTTCAGGAGAATGTGGGAATCCAGTATTCACTCTGAAACTAAACAACCTTGTCAACCTGTCATTGTCAGAAGTGCAGTAGGCCACACTGTAGAAGCGGAAACTATCAGTTGAGTAGAAATCAAAGACAGAATGATTTTCAGAAAAGCACAAGAAATGTAAAAAAAAACAACATCCCCAAAGCACCTGGAAACACCTGTATGTTACTGTATTAAGTTATTTTTTATCAAGTAGTTGTACACTCACTGTATTTTCTGGGCGATGTTGTAAGCTTTCATATAAAGAAAAGTGCGCATATTTCTGAAGAGTGTCAGACAATTTCTCATCTGATTGCAAACATTCTGAGCAATTTGAAGGAGAAGTCACAGGATGACATATGCCGGGAATTCATGTCCGCCTTCATGAATTTTAAAATGAGCTCTAATGAGGCCCAAACAGCAAGCCTGTGTATTTGACTTTTGTGGACTTTTATCATGATGTCTAAGTAGAGCTGATGCTCGTACATCACAAGTCATTAACTTTTAAAATAATCTATCAACAAGAGTTTCAAGCTGTAAAAAAGTAGCACTTGTGAGAGGCAGGCATTCACCCCTTTCATAGCTCAACCATGATCTCCAACACAGCGCAAGGGTGTATAAAATAAATGCCTCACTTACCTACCATAGATTGTGAAGGCTGTTTTTCCTTTGTCCTTCTCAAACTGTGGCTTCCTTCTTGTCAGCCAGCCGAGAAGT
Organism: Etia nguti; assembly: GCA_015106755.1. Lineage (NCBI taxonomy): Eukaryota > Metazoa > Chordata > Actinopteri > Cichliformes > Cichlidae > Etia > Etia nguti. The sequence continues at coordinate 35,892 of VUQG01044495.1, forward strand.
CTGTGGGAGTTTCCTCTGTGACGAGTTCAATTTCCCCTTTTCTGTCCACAGTAGCATTTAATGTCACCTTCACGTCAAATGCATAATCAGCTGTTTTAAATGACAAGCTCCAAAAATGCTGTCAGATTGCAACATTTCCTGTGAAAAAAGCCAAAGTGCAGAAGGCAGACACAGTGGCGGCTTTTGGTTTAGTTTAGAAGTTTATGAAATTGAGAAACGGGTGCGTATGATTTGTGTTTTTGTTTTTGAGGACACAGAAAACATTTAAAAGTCTTCTAATGAGTAAGCAAGTCACAATAATAAATAAGTAATAAGTTTTGGCAATAAATTTCTGGCATACATGGTGTAAAATGGTAATTATTTTAGGATGCCGAAAGTTATTACGATAGAAATGAAAAATCTTGACTGTAAATATTCTGGTTTCATGATAAGGCTTTATCAAGATCTTCCAGCCAACGTTTAAGAAGTTAATCAACCACATCCTTTCAGATAATGGCAAATTTTTATGTGGCTTTACCACAGGCTCCTGAAACCTCCGCCTCTCAGTACCACATTCAGGATACACCATTTGTTTACATTCTAAAGCCATCAGCACTGAAGCCACATTTTAAAGCTTTCTGATTTAAAGTCTTGTGTGTACTGAGCTGCTTCTTCACATACTTTACATTTTCCTGTAGTGACTTAGAACTCTCCGCAGTAATCGGAGGTGGGTGTAATGAAGATGTCGTCAAATAATGATCATTCAGTGTTATAACATAAGAACGCCCACATCTCCTGAGTGGGTACAGTTTCACATCTTTTTGTCAGATTAATGTACATTAGATTAGATTAGGTTAGATGAGGTTAGATGAGGTTATGGATATTTACCTCTTAAAATATACAGTAAACTCTCACTTTCATTATATTAAATAGCTTTATTGAAATGCTCAGTTTGTACCTGAGAATATGAGTTTAAAATAAAAGAAAATAACAATTTTTTCAATAAAAAGTTCTGGATCTTTCCGGTTATGATACTGAAACTAATTTGAGCTAGACTCTTTCTAGTCTGTTCTACAGCATTGAGTCAAAGCAAAATCAAACATCCACCTCTGGTTACAAAATCACTTATATCAGACTTCTAAACACCACATACACTCTTCCTCATCACACACACACTTTTCACAAAAAGTACGTATGGAGTATGTGCACATTGCCAGTATACTATTAAGCTTGTATAAAGTAACTTTTTAGTGAATTTTTATTGACACTCGCAACCTTTTTCACTTTCCTACCAATAGTGATTCCTCAAACTAAATTTGAAACTGAACAACTGCTTGACTCACACAAGCTTTTCACATCTTCTTTCACTTAAGCATGAACAGTCATCTAATATGTGGGTATTTGCTCTTTGGGAGTAAATATCTTGTTGCAGGATAATATTTGTTAATTATTTTTTTTCTTTTTTTTGCACATTGGATTTTATTTATGCAACAATGACTTTTTATTTAATAAACTGACTCTTTTTTTGAGTCAACAGACAAGAGCAATATAAATGTGACAGAGTTAGTGTTATTTCTTTCTCTCTTTCCTTTTTTCTTTTTTAGCCCCATACTGTAACTTCCTGCCAACAAATGTCTTTAACACCACAGTCAGAACAAAGTTGATGATGAGCTGAGATACTGCATGACCAGTTCCTCATTTCAGCTAATGACACTCACTCACATATTTCACAAAAAAACTCGAAAAAAAGGACAATTTCTCGAGCTCAATGCAAAAAGTATTCTTAGAGGTCACATGTGCAAGAAGGTCAAAATAATTAAATGTCCTTGCACTAATTTGCACAGCTTATTTGCTACATTAAAAAAAAATGCTATAATGAGCAATCAACCACTTGTGATTGCTGATACAGAGCTGTCAGTGTTATCACTTCAGTGTGGGTTTGGCGTGAGTCCAGCCGACTTGGGAAAACTAGAATAGCTTCTTTCTCTAGAGGCTTTATAAAGAAAACAAAAACTCCCTTTGCTTCTAAGAAGTGATGAGGAACTCACCAACCAGCTTGCTGAACTTCACATATCGGCCCTGAGGTTTGAGTCAAGAAAAGACCAGTATGAAGTATGATCTAAGGAGGGGTACATAGCATAGCGATTCTTACGTTTTGTTTTGGAAATGTGTCATCGGCGGATCAAAAAATAACTCGAGAAAGATCAGTGTTTGAAGAAAGCTGGTAGCTGGTAGTAACCTTAAAAGGTCTTGCTTTTCAAAGCAGGCCATGCAAAATGTGCGGCGATAGTCTGCAGATATAATTTAGAGCCTTAAAACGTTTTACTTTGCACCCCTGATATGGCAAGATAATCAATAGCGCAACTCTAAAATGAATAATCTACATGTAATGCCTTTTTTTTTTTTTCCTTTTTCTGTTTTGCAGGTTTTGAGGTAGCTTTCCTGGCAGCTTATTTCAGCCTCGACCGTGCCCCCTAGTGATCTTGAGCTGCAACTGTCGATCTGCAGGGTGGATGGATGGTGGAGGATGAAGAGCAGTTTAAGAGACTGTTTTTGTTAAGCTTTTGGTCTTCTTAACAAAAAACAGTCACTTGATCTTAATCTAAATTCTAAAAGTATTTGTTAAGCTGAACAAATTCACAGAACAGCAAATTACACATATTTTAATTGATGTGTGGTTTTAAATTGGTTTCTACTTGAGTGACAAGTAAATGACATCAGTCCCAGAAGTCGCATTCCCCAGACTAAGTGTCTAATGTTTCTACTGTAATTGAATTCAGACTCAGTCTCATGCATAATTCAGAAACCTGATGCATGAGCACATTTCAGTGTGGAAGGAAAGTTTTATCCAGTAAAATTCTGCCAGGTAAATCATTTGAACACAACATATGTAAAGGAACTATACCAGTTACATGTGATTTACTTTTTACATACTACTTACTTTAAGCACGTTCATGCACTTAAATATGCTTTACCTCTTTTTTTTGCTCAGACAGTTTTTTATTAGAAATTATTCAGTAGTTTTAGAAAGAACCACTCCCAAATCCATCTGGAAATATTATATTTCTTTTACAAAGAGGAGAATAAATGGTTGGGAACCATAGCTTTAATCTATAACAATGAAAAATTTGGTATTTTTAATTAGATTATTACACTTCTATTGGTATTATCCTAATATATAAAGTTAGTAAAATTATATCTATCTATCCTCTCTCTCTCTCTCTCTCTCTCTCTCTCTCTCTCTCTCTCTCTCTCTCTCTCTCTCTATATATATATATATATATATATATATATATATATATATATATATATATATATATATATATAGTGCATATTGTGTTTTTCGAACTTAAGACATACATGTAATTGAATGATGTTGCTGAATTGCTGTGTTATGGAGCTGCATCAAATTATTCTGATCCTTCACATACTATTTACTCTAAATACTGATATGCTGTTAACTTACATACAGTTTAGCTCATGGCACTTGTACTCAATTTTTTTGTAATCATCTGAGATATTTAGAAAGAAAATCACTGCTGGCAGCTTGGACACATCCAAAAATGTTATAGGATGCTATTTTACATAAAGAGAAAAACGGAATGATTGGGCACCACTGCTTATATTAATAACAATGCGGTGTAATTAAAGTCTGAAAACCCCCCAAATAATTACAAAAAAAGTGGAAACTTTGAGTGGAAACTTTACACTTACTTTCATACAGTTTCTGGCTTTTTTTAATCGCACAGGTACAGTTTCATCCAAGGCTAAAGCACTATTAAGGTGTCACACTAAACAATACAAAGGCATGGCAGGAAAGGTCTGAAGGGCTTTGGTCCCTATATTTGCGCGCCTGGTATAATTTGACTATAGTTTAAGGAACCGTAGCAGTTAAAACTTAAAGTGGGAATGTGACTTCTCTAGCGAAATAATTTTACATGATTTACATGACTGAACCTAAAACAACAGGAAACTTATTTCCTTTTCAGCACCAGCAGCCAAACTGCTGTGCATCCTGTTCAGTCTTGCGCGCAAATGCACAGAAAAAGAAAAAGACAGACATCACATTAGGATTTACTTTGTGTATGTGCGTTTGTGTGTGTGCATTTTTACTCTTTGGAAGTATTTTTAAATGTCACCGTTATTTGTCACACTTTTTTTCCCTTTATTTTAATAATAACAGCGACATGCTGCTTGAACTCCTGCCTTTTGTTGTGTTAAGAACCGTGAATTCATGATGGCGACTGTAGGATTTCATTTGACGTTACAGAGACAAACTTCTTTTGCCAATTTTGGACAGGCAGGCAGCTGGATTTCCACAGACAAAGCAGCTTCATTGCTCTTTTCACAGGTTTAATGATTCAAGCTCAGCTGTGTTTCTTAATGAGAAAAAACATATACTTCGAACAATAAGGTCGTAGCTGTAATCCAAACCGTTAGATCAGTGCTCGGGGCATTTGTACACAAGCATGGACCAATCTGTTGTAATCTCTGAGGCAAATGGGAAAGTAATGTAAATTAATGAGATCAATACAAGAGTGTGTGAGACAGAGTGGGTCGTGCCAGAGCTGAAAAAGCAGAGAGTCAATTACTCAACTCCTTATGAAAATTGGCATACGTGCCCAATAAGGATACATTAAGGTAATTACAAAGCAGTTCTGCTTAAAACTGAGCTGCGTCCTGCTGGAAGAGACACATCTGAGCCCCTTCCCACTGCCTCGTGTTTTTTTTGCCTTCTTCATTTTTTTCTTTCTTTTTTTAATCAATTGGCATGGACAGGAAATGGACAAACACCTAATATTGTAATTGAGCCGGACAGTTGCATCACTTCCTGATTACATCACTTGCAAACAATAGAATTCAAATCAAGGCTTGAGATTATGTTTAAACCCTGAATCTGATAAAAGCTTTTAATATTTAAAGATGAACATCTTTAAATATTAAACTTAGAACATGAGTGTCAAACATAAGGCCCAGGGGCCAGAATTGGCCTGGCAGGGACTCCAATCTGACCTGCTGGATGGCTTTGGAAAATGTTAATGTTAGGAGCCGGGGTTATGGTTGTGTGGTGTTTTGCCTGTGTGTTTTGTTTCTCCTTTTTTGGCATAGGTAGGCGGGGCAGCGATTCACTGAACCTGGCACACCTGTTACGCATTAGACTCCTTCCTCTGAAGATTTCTTTAGGAGCTGCCCGACAGAGTCGTGTCGGAGTATTGCCTTTTCTGGAGTGCCTGTACTTGCCCGCTTGCCTTCTGGAGCCTGTGGATTATTTTCACTGGTGACTGTACAGAGTTTTGTTTCCTTCCCAGGATTTCGCCTCTGTTTCTCCCGGTCGCCTCGTCTGGTTTGTTTTCCTTCCGGAGGTTTTTGGCAAACAGTACCAAGTAAGCTCTCCAACTCTCAGTAAAGTCTCGTTAATGTTTTTTCTCGGTTTTCGGGCAAGACCCTCCTAATTCTCATGTCCCTCTCTAGTGCGCTACCAGTGTGTGTTCTTCTCCTGCACGTCCCGGCTCCGCGTTCCCATTCACATTCTGTTGTTAATACACTGCCCCTGAAAATTCACCATTCACTGTAAATAAATTTCCTTCACCGCAACTCTGTGCCTCCGTGTGTTCTGCTCTCTGAGTCCACCCGCACTTCCTCATAACAGAATACTCCGACCACTATTTCTATGGACTCAGCAGAACATACGGACACCGCTCTGGGTGATTCACTTTTAAAACATGAGGAGTCATTATCAAATCTAGCTAGACAGTTTCAACAATCTGAACAGTGGGCAGGTCGGGTTAACGATACCTTGACCGCCACTCAGGAGTCACTCGCTCGATTAGCTCCCCCGGCCACTTCCAGCGAGCCGTCCGCTCCACCCGCTCCACCCAGTCAACCGGCTGTGGGTTCGGTTCGCGATCCCGGTCCTCCGACCTTGACTCCGTTCTCAGGAGAGCTGGGTTGGTGTGGAGGGTTTTTGATTCAGGTTTCCGTTCTGTTTCAACGTTTCCCTCAGGCATTTTCAGACGATGCCTCTAAGAATTCCCATGTTATAAGCTCTCTCTGCGATCGTGCTCTAAGTTGGGCCAAGTCATACCTCGCTCTCCACCCACTTGAGACGATTTCCTACACTCAATTTACGCGTGACTTTAAGGCCGTTTTCCATCACACGCACTGTCAAAGCCGCGCGGCAACTGTTTGGGCTGCGGCAGGGCGGCCAGTTGGTGGCCGAATTTTCCATCAACTTTCGCGTTAAAGCTGCTGAGATGGGTTAGGCTGATAATGCGCTGCACGGGGCGTTTATCGGCTTAAACGTACGCATGAAGGATGAGCTTGCGACTTGAGAGGAACCCGAGGATTTTGAGGCTCTAGTGGACCTGGCTATTCTATTGCCCCCTCATCGTCCCTATGACTGTGCGATTAAACTGCTACTGGGGGCTCCGTTGCCTTCCCGTCGGCTGTATAACATCAACTCTTCGGAAAAGGCGGCCATGGAGAAGTACATCTCGGAGTCGCTGGAGGCAGGTTTAATTTGTCCTTCCTCTTCGGCTCTGGCGGCCGGATTTTTTTTTGTTGGGAAAAAAGACAGGTCGCTCAGGCCCTGCATTGACTATCAGGGTCTCAATGACATTACGGTGAAAAATAAGTATCCTCTACCTTTGATTTCCTCAGTTTTTGAACCCCTTCAGGAAGTGACTGTGTTCACAAAGCTGGACCTACGGAACGCGTATTATTTCGTGCGCATTCGGCAAGGCGATGAGTGGAAGACAGCTTTCAACACCCCACATTATGAATACTTGGTAATGCTTTTTGGTCTGACTAACGGGCCTGCTGTCTTTCATAGTCTCATCAATGACGTGTTATGGGACTTTTTGAACAGTTTTGTTTCTTGATGATATTCTAAAGCTTTTACCGATCGGTGGAGGAACATGTCCAGCATGTGCGCGCGGTGTTGCAGCGATTGCTAGAGAATAGACTCTTTCTTAAGGCTGAGAAATGTGAATTTCACGTTGCTTCAGTGTCTTTTCTGGGCTATGTGTTGGAGAAGGGGCAGTTCAGGCTGGATCCCCGTAAAATTAAGGTTATTGCTGAGTGGCCGACTCCTGCATCACGCAAGAACTTGCAGAAGTTCCTGGGCTTTGCTAATTTCTATCGGAGGTTCGTCAAGAACTACAGTCGAGTCGTGCTCCCTCTCACTAGCCTTACCTCCACGGAGCAGGCGTTTGTGTGGACACCCGAAGCCGAGCGTTCGTTCTCCCGGTTAAAGGAACTGTTTTGCTCCGCACCCGTCCTCGTTCATCCTGATACCTCTTGACAGTTTGTCGTGGACGTTGATGCTTCTGACTCGGGGGCAGGAGCTACTCACCCGACGACGCGCGTTTTTTTCGCGGAGGTTTAGCCCTGCGGAGAGGAATTATGATGTTGGTAATTGTGAGCTGTTAGCGACTAAGTTGGCTCTAAAGGAGTGGCGCCACTGGTTGGAGGGGGCCGAACATCCATTTTTGATTTGGACAGATCATAAGAACCTCTCTTATATTTGGCGCGCTAAGAGTCTTAATCCCAGGCAGGCCAGGTGGCAATTATTTTTCACCAAGGCCGACGCGTTGTCATGCCTATTTGCGTCTGAGTCTGTGGCCACTGACACCCCCACGATTCTGCCTGCTTCCTGCGTGTTGGGGGCTGTCACATGGGAGATTGAGTCCCAGATTCGCCGTGCCCAACGTCGAATCTGACCCTGACCCTGGTTTAGGCCCGCCCGGCCCGCCCGGCAGGTTGTATGTTCCGTCCTCTGTGCATGCGTCCGTCTTGCACTGGCTCCACACAGCCCGTTTCGCCTGTCATCCTGGCGTTCGCTGCATGGTTTCTCTTTTGACGCGCTCCTTTTGGTGGCCCTCTCTGGAGACTGATGCCCGCGATTATGTACTCGCATGTGAGACCTGTGCGAGCAACAAGAGCCCCCACCAGTCGTCTTCCGGGCAGTTGCGTCCCCTGCCGGTCCTAGGGCGTCCCTGGTTGCACATTGCCGTGGACTTTGTTACCGGTGTTCTGCCGCGCTCTGCTTTTCACTCGGTTGTTTTAACTACTGTGGATAGGTTCTCCAAGGCGGCGCATTTCGTTCCCTTGCCTAAGCTCCCCTCGGCCCTGGAGACCGCCCGTTTGCTCGTCGATCATGTCTTTAGGTTGCACGGGATTCCCCAGGGCATTGTATCAGATAGGGGGCCCCAGTTTGTTTCTCGGGTGTGGAAGGCATTTTGTGCTGCTCTGGGGGTGGGGGCGAGCCTTTCTTCGGGCTATCACCCTCAATCTAATGTACAGACTGAGAGGGCTAACCAACAGCTGGAAGCTGCCCTCTGCTGTGCTATTTCATCTGTTTCTGCTTCCTGGAGTTCCCACCTTTCGTGGATTGAATACGCCTACAACTCGCTCACCTCGACAGCCACCGGTTTTTCACCTTTTGAGATTTGTCTCGGATATCAGCCGCCGCTGTTTCACTTTCAGGAGGCGGAGATTGCTTTTCCAGCGGTGCAGGATCGATTACAGCGCAGTAGGAGGATTTGATGTCAGACCAGGGCGTCACTTCTCCAAACCATGACACGGACCTGCCGCACCGCTGATCGGAAGAGGACACTGGCTCCCCAATACACTGTGGGGGTGTGGTTGTCCTCTGTGAACATTCCACTCAAGTGCATGTCCAGGAAATTGGCCCCTCGCTTTTTGGGTCCCTTCACTATTCAGCGCATCATCAATCCTGTCTGTGTGCGGCTGCAGTTGCCTGCTGCTATGAAGGTTCATCCCACGTTTCATGTCTCCCAGCTTAAGCCAGTATCCCGCAGCCCACTGTGTCCACCTGCTGACCCCCCCCCAGTAAAGTCTCGTTAATGTTTTTTCTCGGTTTTCGGGCAAGACCCTCCTAATTCTTATGTCCCTCTCCCCTTAGATCGAGTGCACTACCAGTGTGTGTTCTTCTCCTGCACGTCCCGGCTCCGCATTCCTATTCACACTCTGTTGTTAATACACTGCCCTGAAAATTCACCATTCACTGTAAATACATTTCCTTCACCGCAACTCTGTGCCTCCGTGTGTTCTGCTCTCTGAGTCCACCTGCGCTTCCTCATAACAGTTAAGAGGGGCATAAATCTTACGACTTAATTGTATTTTTATGTGTTTTACAGCTTTTTCGTGTCCCCCATAGCCATTCATACTACACTTAAGTGGATAAGTAATAGATAAACAATTGAATGACTGAAAGGTTCCTGTTTTTTACTGCCTACCATCGAAATTTAGGTTAAAACAAGAAAATTTTCATCAATCAACAAAAACTTTGTTGATTGGTTTTATCAATATGGGGGGAGTCTGGGCAGTGAGCTACCAGAGCTTTTTGTGTAATTTAGCACATTTATCACGTAGAAAAACAGATGTGCTATTGACATTACACTTCTTTATTTTATGTTAAGATAACTCAGCGATTAAATGTGTAGTTAAACGTCTTTACATGGATAAAAAGTGGAATTTCACTCGGCGCGCTTAAGATCAAAACGGCCTGTATGCGTAACTCGATGTAAAATGAGTTTGAGAAGCAATGATAGCAGTGACTCTGTCAAATAACATTAAGAAAAGTCTAGATGTGTCAATGATTTTCTAGGAATCCGAGCAGCAGTTCTGCTAGACCTCTTCTTCCCCTCCTCCTGCTTTTCCTTCTACATATTATTTTTTTCCTACTTCTTCTTTTGTGCTTCCTCTTCTACTTGCATGTTTTGATTGATTCGTTTTCAAGGTTTTCAATTTCTTTTACATTTGTGCAGTGGCATTTGAGCCAATCAAAACGTGCTGTGAATTTTCATCTGCTCAATCGTGGCCTCAAAATCTTATATTTCCTTATGTGTTTATTATTTAGTATGGGTTTTTTTTTTTTCATCAGTTTTATCACCAACATTTTTGGCTATTGTAAGGCTTTTACTGGCACTGGAAACAAAAATGAGAAGAAAAAACCCCCCCACAGTGTTGCACATGTCATATTATGGCCTCATCGTGTCTGTGATGCCAGCACTTTATGACAGAAGCACAGTATTTGGCCCTGGGCCTAGAATTGCATTGCACACAATGTGTAGAAGCAATGTCTCCGCAGTCATTCTGTGTCTGTAGGAAAACTTCTCTGAGGATATCCAGCTCCGGGATCAGAATATCCAGGTTGGAAAGTCCTATGAGAACCAGTGTTGCAATGTATATGTATTTATATAAGTATTCATTAATATCAACAAATCTAATATTTTAAATACTATCTGCATAGACAGTATCTTTGGGTCTTGTTCACAAGTGCGGGGAGAGGGAGCAGGAGATCGACAAACAGATTGGTGCTGTGGCTGCAGTGATGCGAACGCTGTACAGGTCCGTCTTGGTAAAGAGAGAGCTGAGCATAAAAGCGAAGTTCTCGATTTACCGGTCGATCTACGTCCCTACTCTCATCTATGGTCACAAGCTTTGGGTAGTGACTGAAAGAACAAGAAAGGGGGGCTGAGGGGCTCAGAGTAGAGCCGATACTCCTCCAAATTGAAAGGAGGCAGTTGAGGTGGTTTGGGCATCTGACAAGGTAACTCCTGGGAACCTCCTGGGTAGGATGTTCCAGGCATGACCCACTGGGAGAAGACCACGGGGCAGACCCAGGACAGGCTGGAAAAACTATAGCTCTCAGCAGGCTTGGGAACGCCTTGGTGTTCCCCTGGACAAGTTACAGGAGGTGACTAGGGAGAGGGAAGTCTGGGCTTCTCGGCTTAGGCTGCTGCCCCGAAATAAGTGGAAGAAAATGGATGTATGGATCTGCATAGACTCTAATAATTGCCTGCATGTAGTACTACTACTTCCTTTTTTATTACTAGTTGTGGCTTTTGTGCAATGAGAGTCCCAACAGCCTGTTGGGTGAAAAGATTGCAGACATAACCTATGATATAGCTTTACACAGATGAAACCAGTGGAAACATATATACAGTTGAGCATAGAGACTGCAGCCAAAGCTGATTTTAGCAGTCTTTTATGAAAATAGACATTATCAGTAGACTAAATAGCTGAGTACAGCTTTTTTTTTTTTGAAAGGGAGACAAGAAATCCTGGGATTAAACTGTGCATTGGCAAGCATTCACTCCGCTGAAGTGTCCTTTAGCAAATGAATTCTCACCTTGACAAAAATGAATCCCGGCCAGCTTAAGAATACTGCGGGCTGACCCAGACCTCTGACACTGAACACAAAAAGAGAAATGCACGGCATCTATATCTGGTAAAGCATCTGCATGAAGTGACGCCTCTCCTTTAGAAGCCAGTGAGAAGGGACCCCAAAGAGATGTGAGAAAAGATGCAAAAGCGACCACAAAGAAACAAAATGACACTGCAAAACCAGCATGCTGCCACTCCTAACTAGGGATGGGTATCGTTTAAGTTTTATCTGGTACTGGGGCCAAACCGGTACTTTTGAAATGGTGCTGGTGCTTAAACGGTGCTCGAACCGGTGCTTAAAGAATGGAGAACACAAACTTTTTTTTTCTGCAAAAGGATAACCAAGTTAGCCTTTTCTGTTGATACAACATGAAGGGAGTATCTGCCATCAAACAAGAAGACAGCCGCATGTAACTACGACGGTGTTTGCTAGTTCACCTTGCATTAATTTAATAACATGGTTAGCCTACTCAACGTAAATTACACATGAACAACATTAAGCTATTCACCCAGAGAAAAACGGCTGCTGCTGCCATCATCATCATTTCTGCTACACTGACAGGGCTAGGGGCCAGGACTCTCCTCTTCGGGTTCTTGGGGGATGTTGCTAACTCCGGGTCCGATAACAGGCACCACACCCGCAGTAGATGTACTCGATGTGAGGTCTTGCAGCAAGCTATCAAATACGGTGCATTTCTAGGTTTTTAAAAAAGGCGTTTCATCAGATTCGAGGTGTTACCTCCTTTGCACAGTATCACCTTAAAGCACTTGTTGCAGGCTGCTGAGTTTGCATCTTTTGCTGTG
>VUQG01044497.1:0-25033 GCA_015106755.1 Etia nguti
CAATGTTTTTTTTTTATATATATATTTATATATTTTTATATATATATATATGTATTGTTTTGCCCTCCACCCTTATTTTCCCCTTCTTTTTTTTTTTTTTTTTGTCCTTTTTCACCTCCCTCTCTTTTTCTTTCCCTTCCCTTTCCCCCAGTCATGTCTGTCCCGTATGTAACAACCCAATATAAAATAAATAAACAATAAAAAAAAAAAAGAACAAAAAAAAAGAATTTGTTTCGGGAGCACGCGCTGGGCTCTCCAAATCACAGACAAACAGTATCCCACATTCTTGATTTTCTTATAACACTTCTTATAATGACTAACTACTCCTGAAAGTTTGGAGATGTTAGCTCTTTATACAGTAAAGTTACAGATTTTCTTGTAAAACAAAGGGGGGCCTAGCGAAAAAAGTTTGGAAACCACTGCTGCAACCCAAAATACTCAGATAAAAGTCTTTAATGATGTTCCCATGAGGCCTTGCAGTCACCAGAACCTTCCCCATTTTCTTGTATTGCTTAAATGAGAGTTGACAGCTACATAAAAAAGCATATATATGATTACTCCCATATATGCGAATAAATCGCTTTCATGATTTATTTCCAAAAAAAGGTCAAAAGAACAGTTCCAGAATAGATGGAGAAAAGCACCAATCGCAGATCTGCATTTCCAGCTAGAGTTGGTGGGTATCACACCCACTGTGTAAAGTTTGACGGGGCAACAATAATACCGATGCACAATTTTTAACTGAGTGAGTTTTGCCCACTGTGGCTCTGACTGACCACCCAATGTTAATGACAGCGCTATTCCTTTTTTCCAATTGTTTTTTTGAACCCAAATCTTTTCCCCATTTTCATCTCAAATTTTCACACCATCTCTCCATCATTTTATGAAATATTGGTGTTATTTGCAATAAATCCCACATTTTTCATGCAACTCTTCAGTTGTAAAAATTTCCGGCTTTACCAAATGTTTCCTTGAGTTGTGGAAAGAACCAATGTCCAAAGAAAACTTTGAAAGACCTCTAGAAGTCCTGGAAAACGACTGTTCAAGACCACTTTGAAAAATTACAAGAAAATCTGTTTCCTTGGCAACAAAAGAAAAATTAATCAGGGCCGGCTCAAGACTTTTGCTCTGTGCCGTATATTAAGTTGTCACTGTGTCCTCTGTTTGACTGTCAGGGCTGTTATGTTGGCTTCGATTGCGCCCACGCGGCGGGAAACGTCGAGTTGGAACTGCACGACTGGGGTGTCGACTTCGCCTGCTGGTGCTCCTACAAGGTCAGCTGACAGGAAACTTCTAAAGACAAGTCCTGCTCACTGTTTCATAGAGACTCTGTGGAGCTGTAGGACAAATACGTCCTTTCTGAGGAATATTAATGTTCTTTCTAGCATGGGTTGAGACAATACACACAGTTCCGATTTTAGATGCCTATAGCAGGGTGTCAAACTAATTTTACATCGTGGGTCACATACAGTTCACTTTGATCTCAAGTGAGCCGGACCAGCAAAACTCACATTTAATCCCTGAGATATTTTAATATAAGAAAAAGAACTTCAACAATAGATCTATTTTTCTATTTGATAAAGAAATGGTGCTTTAGTAAAGGAAAGAAGTCTGTCAGCACGACTCTTTGGGCTTAAAGTGTAAGAAATAAATTACAGAAAAAGTTCTGGTATCCAATTGTCCACACCGTCCTGTAATTATAAAATCGAAAATTTTTGTTAATTGACAGAATATTTCTTTGTTTTGTGAACTCAAGAGTAAGAAAACATGCAATTCTATAACAGATACTGAAAAAAAAAAAGGAACTTCCTGTCATTTAACGGTTTATTACTTATTTAATTTGGTGTAGTATGAATGACCAAGGGGGATGTGTAAAGCCTTAGTTAATTTGGCTGATCTCCCATTCAATAACTTCTGCACTGCTACTTTCTGATCTCTCTGCAGCACTGATGTTACGTCTACCTTAGCTCCTGGCTCCATCGGTGAAAACTGTGGATCATTTAAACTGAAAACTGCTTGTTCTCTCTGCTATAATCGTTCACATGTAATCCAGGACAGTTTGAAAGAGAAATTGATGCAAGAGCAGAGCGAACAGCCTAAATGGACAGAACAGGGCATGTGAAAATGTCAGAGAAGATGATCTTAATGTCAGACAAATTTCACAGACCTTTTTATTCATGTATCATAAAAGTAGCGGTAAATAGCCATCTCCTTATCATCATTCACTCCACCTTACTGAGGAGTACCCTTGCTAACTAACTGCCCTGTTGATGAACTGCAGGCAAATTCAGTAAAATCATCAGATAAAAGTGTAAATGAGAAATGCTTTGTGATGACTGTGGCTTTTTTGTTTGCAGTATATAAACTCAGGTGCTGGTGGTCTCGCTGGGGCGTTTATCCATGAGAAACACAAACATACCATCAAACCAACGTAAGAAACACTCCTTACAGATATTCTAGCTGGTGGAGTTTTTTGTTGGTAGGGTATCCCAGATATCCTTGGCCTAATTTTGCCACTCACGGTTCAGTCACATCACCTCAAGTGACACTTTGAGTCAGTCACGCCCAGATGTGGGACATATCTGGGATAAACATTCGTTGCCATCTAGGATAGTGAAACTAATATCAAATGACAAAATATATCAAAATCCTAACTTTTAAACTCAAGTATCTTTCTCGTAAATTAGTCAAAATACATTAATAGACATAGGATTAAAGACTGGATCAAATAAAGTGACACAGCTCTCTGTTCCTGTGTCCTTCAGGCTGATGGGATGGTGGGGACATGACCTGAAGTCTCGGTTTCAGATGACTAACGGTAAAACTTACCACAGATTCCTCACTGACCTCTTCATCCTCAGTACCTCTCTCAAGCTTGCTGGGTGCTTTTAGAGTTGCTGTTTGCTTCCATCATGTGGTTTCATGTGAACATTACATCTGCAGTTCTGCCTATTTGGAGACCTTTATGTTTAGAGTGTAAAGAGCTCACCTCTCAGACTCTAAATGAACTGATTTTGAACGGATCCTTAAGCTTTGAAAGGGTTCTTGACTTTTTCCTTCTGTTTTTAGTGATGGAGCTGCAGCCCGGAGTGAGCGGCTTCAGGCTGTCGAACCAACCATTCTTGCTGGTCTGCCCACTACAGGCCAGTCTGGAGGTACTTCATACTCTAACTCCTTCTAGACATGTTAATCGATCTGAATGAACTTCCTAGGGTTCCAGGATTATCAGCATCTATTTAGCTTTTGGGAATTATTATTTCCTTACAAATTATATCTAGTTTGTGTAGTAACTGATCTCAAAACAACAGCTATGTTACGTCTATGATATATGTACGCCATTCACATTACATGTATGTTGCTGACATTATATGCAAACTATTGACATTACGTGTGTTATGTGTACGTTGTTGAAGTTACGTGTCCGTTATTAACATTACAAGTGTTATGTGTATGTTTTTAACATTACATGTATGTAATATCTTGTACGTTTACATAACCTGTGTCTACGTTGTTTTTTTAACATAAATTTAGCTGTAAATACATTTTTCGTGCACTGGCACTTTGGGGAAACTGGAATTGTTTTCATGCATATCTGTAAATAAGTGTTTATCAAACAGTGATGCTAATAGTGATTGTAGTTGATTACACTTGGAATATATAGCTTGAAAAAAGTATACCTGTTTATTATTCATCTCTTTAATTGATTAATTATTGTACATGTCTGTGATTTAATTCTGGTCTGGGGTTATTTAATGTTTGCTTATTTAATCAATTTATTATTTATTATGGAAGCTTGTTTCTGCCACTGAAAAAAAAAAACATTTTTTGCCATATCTCCAAAAGTTGATTCTGTTCATCTGGACGTAGCGTTTTGTGGGAGAAACGTTTCGTCACTCATCCAAGTGACTTCTTCAGTCTCGGAAACGTTTCTCCCACAAAACGCTACGTCCAGATGAACAGAATCAACTTTTGGAGATTTACTTTCCTGGATGATTGAGAATGCATCAAGACATTTTTTGCCATACATAAGTTAAAAATTTGGATTATTATCTCAGCTTAATTGCTAAAACTTATATAAATAAATGAAAAATTTAGAAAATTACTTAAAATTTGTTAAAAATCTGAGATAGTAATCCTAAATTTCATAACTTATGGAAGGGAAAAAACACTGTTTTCAGGCTTTCTTAATATATCAACATAGTCTTGTACAAGAAAACCCCCCAATTTGCCTGAATTAACATCTATTTTTCATTTTTCCCCTCATACTATTTAAATCTTGCCAGGTGTTTAACATGACCACCATGCAGGCTCTCCGCAGGAAGTCCCTCCTACTGACGGGCTACCTGGAGTATCTGATTAAGCACTACTACAGTAAGGACCCGGCTCAGCCTCAGAAACCTCACGTCCACATCATCACACCGTTGGACCCTCAGCAGAGAGGCTGCCAACTCTCGCTCTCCTTCTCTGTTCCCATCAAAAGAGTCTTCGAGGAGCTGGAGAAGAGGGGCGTCGCTGTGAGTATAAATCCTGATATCCGTTTCTAGTACGAGCCTAATCGGGCAAAAATTACAAGAATGTGATTAATTTTAAAATCAAATTGTAAATTTTGTCTTTTTTATTTTAAGTTCTGTGTTGTGATCATCAAAAATGTAGAAAAGCGGTTGGTCACATATTTGGCATCTTAGCCAGTTCAACTTTGTATTTGTTTTTTGGGTTTTTTAGGAGCCAGAAGTGCCCAAAGTTTGTGGATTCAGCTTGTTTTTATAAACAGATACCTGATAATTAGAGCCAAGTACATACAAATAAAACATTAGCATTTAACTCACTAAAACCAGACCAGAGACTCGGTGGATGATCTTAGCACCTAAGTTCATAAAGCCAACTATAGGGACATGCTCGCTTTTGTAACTTGCCTCCAGTGGCTATTGGAGGAACTGCAGTTTTTGGAACTTTAATTCCTTCTGGTTTAGAAAATAGCTAGCTGAACCATTTTGAACTCTTTTGTCATTTCCTGTTTCACAGTGTGACATGAGGGAGCCCAGCGTGCTGCGAGTTGCTCCGGTGCCAATGTACAACTCCTTCAGTGATGTCCATCGCTTCATCAGAGTGCTGGGAGAGGCTCTGGCGGCCAGCAGGCAAGATGGGGAGAGGAACTGACTGCTGCAGTCTCCTGTGTACATAGGGGAGCGTTACCTAATCGACTTAGGTTTATTTTTTTCATGATTATTTGGATAGTTATAAAGCATTATGCCTTCTTTAAACGCCTCAGGTCTCACATTTTGTGCCTTTTGGAACACTTGAGCCTCATTATCTTCACTGTATTGGTAAACTTTTTTTTTTTTTTTTTTTTTTTTATTTTTTTTTTTTTTTTTTTTAAATTATTTTTATCTGTTGCAGAGATATTTGTCATAAATTCTCAGAAGTAAAAGATTTTTAGTTAACAGTTTAAAATAAAGCTGAAAACAGTCTTCAGACTGAGAAGAGAACCCTGACGTCCTCTTGGTCTTTGTTTCAGTCTCTCTGTCTCTCTTTGAAATTGCACATAAAATATGTTGAAGTACTTAAAGCCTTTTTGCAAGTCGTATTTAATCTTATTGGTGTTTTTGGTTTTATTGATTTATTTTTTATTATTTAATAAAGTGTAGTAATGTAACATGACACAGGGCTTTTGCGTGAACAATAACTACCTAAATGCATGACTAGCTGCAGTAAAATAAAAGATGGATGTACTCACCAAAGCACCACCCACTACTTTGGAAAGTCCCAAATTTGCAATTTTATCCATCGCTGTTGTGGTTTTCTGAAACTGGCCCACAGCCAATAAAGCTGATTCTGACAGGACTGTGACTACTACTCAAATAAGGTGAGTTGTAGTACATCAGTGCTTCACATACTTCTTCAACTTGCAGGTTGGCACAGTTGCCATGTTGTCAACCAAAGTATACATCATGATGTCAGCATTTGACCAAATGCTACGTAACAACTAACCTTCAGTTTTAAAGCTGTGTCTTTAAGTAATGGCAAGAAAACTGTATTTATATCATTTTATGACACCACAGTGAGGTGAAATTTATCATCTTGGATTTAAAATGGTGAACTGGATATAAAATCCTTTGATTTTAATAGATATTCTTATGTATTTTCTCATACATATGGGGCTGTGACATTAGACAAGGATAGCTCAAGTAAATAATAAAAATGCAGTTTTCAAATGACAATTTTAAAGGGGGGAAAAAGCTATACAAACCTACCTACAAACAATGATTTTTGTTTCATTCTCCCTCATTCTGAAAGGCCCTTTTCTTAGTTATCATTATTATTGCTATTTTGAACTGATGGTTTTTACGGTACCTCAGCTCAAAGTCTTTTCTTGTAGTTATTATATTATAATTAAAGATAGTATTTATCACATCTAAACAGACTATTAGTGTTAAGGTGTTAACACCGGTATCACACCAATTATCAGTAGCAAAAAATACATTTTTCTGTATATTTCTTTGATATAAATGATCATAAACATCTCATTAAAAAAGTGACAATTCTCAAAAGTTCGATTTTATTCAAATATTGAACTATTTATATAAGTAGGAGAAAACTAAGAAACAATTGCATGGCTATTTGTTGTACACTTACACATATGTAATTTATTAATAGTAATCACTCATCAGTCATTAAACTATGTCAAAGGCAAATTAAAATTGAGTTTTTTTAATTTGGAGGACATGTTTCTTATTGTCATGGCTTTACGCAACACCACATGGGGAAACACGATGATGCAGTTATACTGAACAAAAGTTATATCCCACATTATGATTGCAAAAACATTTTCTTTGAACAGCCGGTATCAAAATGCTGCTGTAGCTCTCACTCCCCTCACCCTTGTGACCCTCCTCTTCGGTGGAGCGTTTGGGCACGACACCCAGCGAGCTCACAGCATGAGGTTTGCAAATTACGGCATTTTTTTATTTTTTCATTTGGGCTGTGAGGGAGGAATCTAATGAAACCCTTTTTTCTCCCCCTCTCTCCTCCTCACCCGTCTGTACATTACACACATGAGTTAGCCGACAGTCCTCCCCTTACCAATTAACACCTACTTTATTATAACGTTGACTTCTCCCTAATGTTCTTGCATGTGTTTATGCACTATTACCTTGACGGATGCCTATTCCACGATTAGACATAATTGGCATATCAATATGCAAAACCTAAATGGATTAACCTTCTTTAAAACTAATGAGCACTTGGATGCCCAGCTGGGGAATGGACCAGAATTAGCATTTGTCATCTTTTTGGGATGATGTGAGAATAAATAATTGAAGAGTGGCTGGTATTGTCTTTCCTGGGGCTACTTAACCTTACAGTGACTGTACTGTAAAATGGAGAGAAAAAAAAAGAGAGAGCGAGAGAAGGAATATGCAGATTTACTGTCTTAATGATGACCGTCGGCTTGCTGGGTTCACACACACACACGCAGGGAGAAAAAAAACAAACACACAAAGTAGCTCCGTCTTTGCTGAGGGAAGTGGACAGTTTTGATCACAGAAAGGGCAAAGTAAGGTTTAGTTAGGCAAAACAAACTGTGGCACTTTTGAAAGGTTTTTCATGATCAGAAGTGGAGGATTAGAAATATACCCCAAATCTAAGCACTTACGGGTAGATTAAAACATTTTTAAACATAAAAACATGGGTGTAATAGAAAAAGCGTTTCCAACATGTTATTGAGCTTTCCTAAAATCAAAAAAAGACAAATTATTGCAGTAGATTATCATTTGTTGCTAAAATAAATTGCCCTAGAGGAAGGGCAGCGTATACATATCTAACTTACAGTGACTTACACATGAAAGTTTCAAATGTAAGTATTTAAGTTAAGATAAGGAAGTATTTTCAGGTGAATGATCATAAAATATAAAAATAAAGAGATGCAATGTTGCGAGTTCTGCTCCAATGGTTACAGAGCTTTTTTGCCATTACAGTGAGATACTTACACCTCGAAATGCTCCAATTCAGGCCAGAGTTTTAGTCAAGATACTTCAGTACTCTTTGTTTTTAACATGTTTTCTTAGATGAGCTTCAGAAAAAGACTGAAAGCCGTAGGGGGGAAAAAACAGCTTAGCTTGGGTAGCACCAAGACAGAAATATCTCCCCCGAGTCAGTTTTAAACTTGTTGTTAAAATTTGGTTTCTCACTGTAATGTCCAGCACTAAAAAGCGATATTGTGATAGAAAGACTCCCAGTATGAAGTCTCAGTTTCTCAATGAATGTGTCACCATAAGCCAGTGAATTCTGTGTACTGCTCAACTGTGAGAAAATTACACAGCTCCAAGAAAAGCTAGGGCATGGGGTGGTCTGGCAGGAGTTCAAGGTTGTGGGATCAATCGACAGTTAAAACATAACTTTTTAAGTCCAATATCCAAAGTAAAAAGTGCTCAAAAAGCTGCTTGTGCGTGGCCAAGTAGGTCAGAGCACAAAAAGATATTTTTGTCTCTAAAAGCCAAAACTGACCTTTGGAGTTTAACATCCAAATGAAAGACTGCAAGGTGCCCAGAAATCAGATCAAACTTCTGACCTGATAGGTGAGGTAACATGGTTTTCTGCAAACACACAACTATTACTATTACTTGTGGACGACTTTTAATAAAATTACTTTGCCAAGTATTAATGCCGTAGATGAACTATTACCATTGTTTGCAAATGCAGTACTTCAAAAAACAAACAAAACAAAACTACATTATCCCATGGTAATGTAGCCGATGACATATTAATACGTTTCCCATCAACGGTGACGGACAGGTTGACAGATGAGGTCCGACAGGAGTCTCCATGGACTATGACGGCACTGTGATCTGCAGTGAGAGTAGGGAGCAGGTGGAAGAAAGACTGGAGAGGTGGAGGTATCCTTTGAAGAGAAGAGAAATGAAAGGCAGACAGGTGGAAAGGTGACGGTGGATGAGTTTACATACCTGGGGTCAGCCACTCAAAGCAACAGACAGTGCAGTGCAAGAGAGGTGAAGAAGAGAGGGCAGGCAGGTCGGAGTTGATGTAGATGAGTGTCAGAGGCAGAAAGATGGCAGCAAGAGTGAAAGGGAAGGTTTACAAGGTGGTAGTGAGACCTCTTGGGATGTATGGGGTGTAGACGGTGGCACTGACAAAAACACAGGTGACAGAGCCGAAGTGAGCAGTACGCATGACTAGAAGAAGAGAAGAGAATCAGAATTCTGTATATAACTGCACCGATAATATAACTGCAATGATGATAATTTGAATTCTATGAACAAGTTAAACGTTTAAATGATTTCTGTGTACCTTCTTTTAACATAGTTTGCTTAGCCTAAAGCTTAGCCTAATTACTTTAATTTAGGTTCAGTTGTGAAAGAAACACTTCATTTGCTATCATCAGCTGAACAACAGAACTTGTAGGGTAGCATGTATTTTAGCAAACCTTTTAAACAGGAAGTTCATTAGAAAATTAAATAAGTTAATGAAAGAGCTGCACATTCAGTCAAACTGACTTCAGATTCACATTCATACTTAATCAAATTGTTTTGTTTCCTTGTTCTTCCTCCAAACAAATCCAAGGGCAGGATGGCAAATAGGAAGCGGAAGATGTATTCAGGGCCCAGGATTGTACCAAGTGTGAAAGTACAGAGGATGGATTGGCTGTTTTAATGTTTCCAAAGTGGAAGAGATGTCCTACCCCATACCCAGTATGAGTAAACAGGTAAATGTATATGTTTTCTAAATCTTTGCAAACACACTGATTATACAGTACTATGCAAAATTCTTGCACCCCATCTCCCAATTTCTTTTTGCTCCCCAGAAGCCAGATTTTTTTTCTTCAACTTGTGTTTATTAAAATTTGCAATTCTGTTCGATTATATCAAGATACAGTATAAACTGGAACCTAACTCAAAGAAAGAACCAATGTCGTGTCTACACGTAATTATATCTTTAGGTGTCACTTGTAGCCAGTCACAAAAATGCATCATTTGTTCCCATTTCTTTAGACATAAAACAGTATTTTTGAACCAACAAGGTGATTCTCAAAGAGCTATTAGCTGAAAACTTGGCATATCTCAGCATGACGTGCTGTGCGTTTTTAAAAAATTTTGGGTGTCAAACCTAAAAATCTATCTACAGCAGATGAAAGCCATGTCCTTAAGACACAGGAAAAAATACAGCAAAGACCTTACATGGGACATTATTGAAGCAGTGTGGGATCATGTTGACAGAGAACAGAACAAAAGGCAGAAACATCCAAAGAAGAGCTTTGAATGTCTTTGAAGAAGTCTGGAAAACAGGTTGCCACTGTTGCTCCCCCGATTGAGCAGGTATGCCAAAAACTACAACCCCCCCTAATATCCTGCTTTCCTGTCAACTCTCTCTGGATTGGCCTATTTGTTAAAGACAACAAAAGCTTGGAGAACTAAATAAATGACAAGCAAACCTCTCCATGTAATTCAGGCTTCCCATTTTCACAGCAAAATATGTGGGCTAGCTCAAGACTTTTGCACAGTACTACATGCCATGAATGAAATGAAGAAAAAAATAACACTTTATGATGTCTCCTAATCAGTTGGTTAAGCAGAAAATAAACTTAAACCGTGATGGACGACTGTTTTATCCCATAAATGTCACATTTTTAGGAACAGGAAGCTGCAGAATCCAATTTGATTAAGAGCGCTCAAAAAAAGACCTTTCTAAATGTTCACTCAAACACAATCGATCTTTATTTCAGGTTGACTGTACTTCTGCCTCACCCAGAAAACATCACTGGTCATGTTTTAATAATCCAAACCCAAACCTTTGATTGGATTCTGGCATCCTTCTGCTTTCCGTGCCTTCAGTCTTCACGCGAACGCACACGCAAAGCTGAACTCCCCAGGCTGAACGCTGGTCGATGGTGGCAGCAGTTAACAGGTAATAGGAATTGAGAGCTGCATGAATCAGAACTAATTACCTTAAATAGCCACAGCCTCGGGCTTATTTTTCCAGTCCACGTCTCTCCAATTTGACAGCTGGCAAAGGTAGCTGCTGCTGCTCCAGAGGCGGCGAGGTGCTGTGTGGGACTTTTTCATCCCATTAATTAATTGTAGAGCAACTAAACCGTGAAAAGCTACAGACGGGAACTTTACTGACCGCTCTCTTGGCAGGTCTGCTGTGACAGCCGCCGAGGGGAAGCACCCGCTAATAGAGTCAGGTAAAGAATGAAAATGGTGAAATAAAAAAATTTAAAAAAATGGGACTGGATTAGTTTTGGGTGGTTTAACTTCATTTGAGGCAGAGCTGAACTCGGAGCTATCAAAGAATTCCATCAAATGGAGTTTAAAGTGGATAAAAGCAGCTTGTTGTTCAAGGGTTTTGTTTGAAGAGAAGGCTTCATGAATAAGAGACGAAATCACAATAGAGACAAGAAAAAGAAAGGCAAAATATTAGCCGAAAAGGAAAAAAGAAAGGAAGCAAGGGAAGGGTGTGCTCAGATGATTTGGAATCAGATACTACAACCTTGTTAGCATCGCAAGCTTATTTCCATATTAACGACCCCTTCAGAACCTTCAAAGTAATGAATAATTGACAACAAATGAAATGTTTTGATTGTCGTCAGCGCCCGGCGTGTTTAATGTTTCATATGTTGCTTTCCAGCTAATTATGGAGATGGCACATTTGTCAGAAATACGTCCCCCTCGCAACCCTGGCGCAACCCTCCCGCCGTCCTCCGCAGATGCCCTGTGCTTTCAGGAAGGAGGGAGGGGTGCAGACAGACACACACACCCTGTTGTAATTAGATAGCAGGGAGTGCTCGGCGACCTGTGAGGGGAGTCGAATGGCGGCCGCTGCTCATGGGTATTGTTTTGGCCGCAGACACAACAGAAGCTTTGCTGATGGTGTGTGTGTGTGTGCGTGTGTGTGTGTGTGCGTGCAACAAAATGGAAAGGTAAAGAGTGGGAATGCAAGTACAAAGGTACAATGAAAGGCTTTTCACACCACTTTTCAGCAATGTTTTGATTGTAAAGTCTGTGCAGACCTTTCTAGATTAGAGTCACTGCATTTGTTTTGATCACGAAAGATCGCGTGTGTGTGGATTTGTTTTACTCTCTCTCTCTTTTTAAAGTGTGACTGTTGAAAAGAACTAAAACAAAATATAGCCTTATATTGTGTAGACCCCCACATGGGACCGCTGGGGGTCTCCAGCAGTGGGTAGCACCAGGAGGGTGCAGTTTTTGGATGAGGCCTTGGGGGATTCTTGCTCTGTTGGGGAGTTTGGCCTGCTGAGTATAGCTGTCAAAGTAAGACATGGGATTACAAGAAGAAGCTGTCTGCCTCACCTGTTGGTGGCTTTAATGTTTGTCAACCAGGTGACCCGAGGCTGCTCTCTAACCGTTTACTGCAGATTTATTACTGCTGTATTGAGCATGTGAGAGTGGAGGGTCCCGTGTTGCAGACTGATTGAAGAAGAAAGTAAGAACAGCCAGGAAGAAAAAACAATAAAGAAAGAGAGAGAAACGAAGAAGGAAACGGAAAGATGGAAGAGAAAAGGGGTGAAAAGGACAAGAAAGGAAGAAAGTTCAAGAACATAAAGAGTAAAAAAAGTAAGAATGCAAGAAAGACAAAGCAAGAGAGAAAAGGATAGAAAAATCAAAACACAAGGAGAGAAAAAGCTAGCAAAGGAAAAGGGCACAAATGAGAAAAGCAGGGATAAGCAGTAGGTGAAAAGATGAAGTTAGAAGGAAAAGAGGTTAAAAGAATAAGAAAAGAACAAAGAACAAAGGGAAAAAATAGAAATAAAAAGAGAAAAATGTGAGAAATACTAAGAAAAAAGACAAGGAGAGAGAAAGATAGACAAAAAGAAAGGAAGAGAGTAACAGAAAGGGATATGGGGAAAGAGACAGAAAGGAAGAAAGAACAATGGAAAAGTAGAAAAAAGCGAGAGTGCAACAAAGACGAAATGAAAGCGATAAAGACACAAAGTAAAATAAAAACTAAAGAGAAAAGAAAGTGTGAGAATGTAAAAGAGAAATATAAAGGAGGGAAAGAGAGACGCAAGAAAAAGAAACAAATACAGGTGACAAGATAAATGAAAAGACAACAGGTAGATAAAGAACATAGAACGAATAAATCTATGATTGGTTTGTCGCATCAGGTGATATGAATAAATCCTCTCTTTTTTGGTACCGGTACTGGTTTTACTTTGTCGTATTTATCCGCGACACCTTAAAAGCCAGTCCGTGAAAATATTGTCGGACATAAACCGGTCGGTGCTGCAAAAAAGGTTGGGGGGCCGCTGCCATACAGCACTACCTCTGTAGAAAACATGTAGGGACCAATCAGAACAAGTAGAGAGGGGAAGTCCCCTGTTACCAGTTCATCTGGTATCATCAACCTGGTATAGGAAATAAGCTTAGTGTCTCTAAATCTGAGCCTGAAATTATATTAAATCCCAGCTGTTTGTTTTTTTTTCCCTTCTTGCCCCCCACACTTCATCCCTGAAAACATCTTTTCAGACACGGTTAGTCTGAGATCAACTTGTTGTGCAGACACCTTGTCTCTCCGATGCACCTTTACAAGACGACAGACAAACCGGAGCTGACAGAGGTCGTCTGTGTCACGCTGACAGACAGCTGGAGAGAGCGTGAGCGCTATATTTAAACTGCGAGTGTTTGTTTGTGTACATCTGTGTGAGCTCCCGCGTTTATCCGAGCATGAGTGTGTGCGCGGTGGTTCAGTCAGGTCAGTGTATCCTGAAGACACTGTCAGGCAGGATTGATTTCCTCTCTCTCGATCCGTGGACACGTTCCTGTAACGCAGCTGACCCCCCGAGTTGCGTTACCTTGTCATTTTGCGACACGGATCAAAGCCGAGACGAGCTGGAAATAGCCACACGGCGACCTTGAACTCTTGGAGGAAGCGGTGGAGGAGGAGGAGATGTGAGTGGCAGGGCAGAGGTTCAGATTCAGATTTCAAGCAACAGTTTCCAACTAAAAGTGAGCACACGTCCTCCCGAGGGGCAAGGGCTACACTAAAACTTTGATTTATTTATGATGTTTTTATTACACGATGACGACGCCTCCCTGCTCTTCCATACGATCTATTACTCTGTGTGGTTTCTTGAAAGTTTTTTCAAGGTCCGCTTTGACCTTGGGCGCTAACAGTGAAGGTCAAGGTCAGATGCTTAGCTAACCTAGGTAGTCATATCCTCCAAGGCCTATGAAGCTTGAAAATGATCCATAAAACTTTGTATGATTTTCATATTTGTTGCAACCTTGACCCAATTTTTACCAAAATTTAATCAGCTCGTTCTGTTATTGGTATCTACCATCAGATAAAATTTGAACATGATATCTTGAAAACTGTGGATGCTAGACCGCTAACAAACAGACAAACAAATGGACCCAATTACAAACTCCCTCCCTTCAGGGTAGAACAGTGAGCTCAATAAACATCACCCTTTTTTAAAGCTTATAACCGTGATATTTGGAGTCACTGGTATTCACACATGTGATTTTGTGTTTCATCAAGAGCCCGGCTGACCAAAAAAAGTCTGAGTTATTGGTCAAATTTAATCTATCTGAGCGCGTTCTACCTCAGATTTACAACTGATAAATCAAAGTTTCTGATTCTGTGAAGCGTTTGCTTCCAAGTAAAGACATACAGAATAAAAAAAACCTTTATGTGACATGTATAAAACACAGAAAACACTCCTGTTGTTCATGTTAATGTAAATAAATGTTAAGACTTTTAAGTACAGTTAACACTTTTATTACATCCAGACTGGATTTCTGAAATTAATCATATACTGGACTGAGCAAAACACTCACATCTCGATTGCAGCTGGTTCAAAATATTGCTGCTAGACTCCTGACAGGTACACGGAAGTGTGATCGAATTTCGTCCGTTCTTAAATTGTTGCACTGGCTTCCTGTGAAGTACAGGATCAGTTTCAGTATATTGCACGGTCTCGTTCCACATTAATCTATCAGATCTTTTACAATCCTAAGGCCCATGCCGCTCACTTTGGTCCACTTATCAGCAACTTCTAGTCATTCCAAATTTTCGATTTACTTCTACAGGTGACTGGGAATTCCCAGTCGTACCTCTGAAACTCTGGAATTATCGCCCTCCTCAGATTAGGTCCTCTTACTCACGTCACAGTATTCAAATCTCAACTGGAAACACCTTTTTATTAACTTTTTCATTTTCAGATTAGTTTCAGTTTGTTGTATCAATTTCCGCAGTTCATCTCTTTTTACTACTACTATTATTTTACTTGTTATTATTATTTGCTATCATCATTTTAATTTCATCACCCTATTTTGTTTTCATAAATAATTTGGATTATTTAACTTGCTGTGCAGCACTTAGGTCAGTGTCTGTTGTGCTTAAATGTGCTACATTATTAAACAGCTTTAAATCAGTATGGAAGAATCAGCAATGCTAGGTTAAAATAAGTGATACCACAGTACTTTTAATTAAGGGTTTTTTTGTGAGTAAAAAGTTAAACCAGTCTTGAAGCAACACATGAAAAAAGTCACGTGTTTTGTGACAGTGAGCACAGTGAGTACAAGTATCCACGTAAACAACAGGTTGAGCTGGACGATCAACACAGATGAGCAGACGCTGAGATCCTTCAAACTCACTTGGGTTGAGCAAAGTGTAACATCGGAGCCGCAGACACCAACACACTGAGTTAACTATGTGCTGCATATTATTAGCATTAGTGTCATTATTAAAGTCATCATCATCATTTAAACTGCTGTAAAGAAAAAACTCAGCATCTCAGTTTTTTTTCTGTGCCTCTGTAAATCACCCTGAATTGCTTTGTACTGCACAGCTAAGCTTGACTGTACCTAGCATGGCTTGAGCCCACAAGGTACACCTTAGACAACAATACATGCTCACTTACATCTGATTTACAGTCATCAGTGGACGTAACATGCATGTCCTTTGGACTGTGGGAGGAAGCTGTCAGGTCCAGCAGCTAAAAGAACCTTTTAGCTGCTTTTATTCCTGTAGCACATTTTATAAAGTTGAGGTTAAAGTGAAAAAGAAACGCACGTATATGAGCACATCTAGTGGTTTACACAAGCAGCGGAAAGTAACTTTATGAACTTTATGATCTCTAAAGTCCAACCAGACAGCGCTAAGGCAGATAGCAAGAGCCTTTTCATTAAGGTGACTAACAGCTGGAGTTTGTACAGCTAGCTGGCTGTGAGGTAAGACCACAGCTTCCTGATGCACATACAGTGTTGTTTCACCAAGATCAACTTTTCTTCCTCTTATTTTTTTTTTTTTAATCTTTGAAGTGTGACAAATCTCAAGATCCAAAGTAGCTTTTCAGTGCTGATGCTTTTACTTGAATATTACTCCACCACACTCACAGGAATGGGGAACAGCTGCTGTAACATCTGACTGGGAAATTACACTAAACATCTTACGATTACCTAAAGCTGCACAATGCTTATTTTACATAGAAACGTATCTAAATTCTATTTATGTGCAAAAAATTTTGCCTTTTGAGTACCTTTTACCTTTACATAGTTTAAGATGTGGAGTATTTCGCAATATGTTAGTGCTACTTTAAATTAACTGAATGTATTGAAAACTTTCCCCAAAGTTTTTATATCCTGACACATATCCTGGGCGTGAAGGAGGTTTACATGTTTTGCAGTGACCCTGTTAACGCTCTTTAAAGGCTGTTTTTTTTCTAAAAGTTTCTGAAGAGGACAGCAAGCAGTATGAAAAGGAAAGAATGATGCAAAAATACACAAAACTGAATTAAAAACATGCAAAATGCTGCGATGAAGTGCTGAAGGAAAGCAAAAACATGCAGCTTTAAATCAGCAGTTTCCCTCTGAAGTTCATGTGCAACACTTCCACCAAGCAGCCAGTAGAGGGCAGGACAGCACCAGGAAACGCATGAACGCTAACCAGAAGCAGCCACCTTTTTCAAAGCAGTCTCACAGCAGCTCATTGTGACCTTTGACCCCGATCAGCTGGAGCTTATGACGGGGAACTTGTTGGTCTCAGAATCGTTACCTTTACTCGGTTATTAAAGATGCTCTATCCCTCCTAAAATAAACAATCACTTTTTCTTTTTAAGCTTTGAACTTTGAGCTGCCGATTTTTTTTAAACTTTTTTTCTCACATTAAAAAAAGCCCAGCTGTAATAAAAACAATATCAGAAGCATCAGACTCCTGGAGATAACATTACAATGATCAAATATCACATTTTGATTCACAAAGACACTTCACATGAGTCCAGATCTCTGTAGCCTCCATAAAAAAGCTGCAGAAACAGCTCAGTTTGAACTGTTAAAAGTCACTTTCTCTTAAAAGGAAATGAAAGCCTGACTGTGGAGGTCAGTCCTTTCTTTTAAACCCTGGTGTCCTTTTTTGATTTTTAAAAAACAAAAAACAAAAGACAGAAAGAAAGAAGCAAGTGGCTCAGCATCAAAATTAAATCTGCCATTAAAATAATTTTGATTCGAAAAACGAGTGGCAGTTTTCTTTATTCTTTTATGTTTGTGCTTCTATTTATCTTAATCTCAACATACCTCAACTCAGCAATCTATACACAGCAGCCTTCCAAAGGCATTTATTTATTAACTTACTTACATTATTTGACAAAAAAAGTTTGCAGACACCCTTCCAAAGATATTTAGTTTGGAGAAAAGTGATGACTAGCTGAAACCCCCAGGAACATTAAATCCTGTGACTGGGTAAATAAAGGAGGTAGACAACTGCACAAACCGTAATACATCAGGGACTTTGGTATGTTCACATACCAAACATGTTTATGTCTGTGAGGTTGACTGTCACTGGGCTGGATTTGCATCTGGGGCACAAAGTGTTACTAAAGCTCAGAGGTATTCTGAGATTTTGATATGCCAGACTCCACAAACACACACAAATTAGTCAGGTTCGTCATCTTCACTCGGGAGGATTTTGCTTTTTTCCAAAGCAGTTTCCCTAACTTCTTCACAAAGAATAACTGAAAGCTTCATTTCTTTTTATTGACTTGCAGTCTTTAAGCACTGCTTCCTACATTCAGTTATTTCACCTGTTTAATTTATTTAAAGGTCCTTAATCTGAAAATTTAGTGTTAAAAATAATAACAAAAACCTTTCCAAATTAATCGAACCTATGAACAGAAAAAAAAAACTGTTATGGCTTTATTTACTAAAATCGGTGTACTGTGTTGAAGAGATATCAATTAAAGTTGAAGTAGAGCTTGGTCGTACTTTCATGTAATAGCACTTTGTACCAAATGATAGTACAATGAATCAATGTGACCTTTAACCAGGTAGGTCATAAAAAACATGTTCTTATTAACAATGGCAACATTTAGGAAATGAGGTTAGCTAAAAAAAAACTTTAAACAGTCTGGAAATATCTCAACCCAGGCACTTGTAAAATGTTATCTATATTTTGTAGGGGATAAAATTTAAAAAAAAAAAAAATCCTTTAAATTCGAAGTTTTTAAGGCCTAGTTGCCATTTAAAGTAATGCAGAATATCAACTATAACACCTCTTAAAAAGGTCATACAAAAATTAGAGCAATATGGTTAACTCTTGGTAGTGCTAAAAGTCACCTAGCATAGATGTGCGCTAAGATATGCGTGCAAGCTTCCACTGTTAGACTGAAAATTCAAACTTAACTGCACCTCTTTGATTAAGTGTATAAGACCTGATACTTCAAATACGTTTTTAAAATACAATAACTTCACCTGACAGAGTGAAACTAAAATTTAGAACGTGAGCGTTAATGCTAGGTAGTGCTAAATATCTTCTAGCATAAATTTGTGCTAATATTAGTAAGGTACACTAGCCAGTGACTACTTTTAGACTAAAAACAGCACAGTGATTTCTACAGACCTTTGAATGTTTTGAAGAAACAAGTCACCAGCTGCTCTTTTTAAATAATAATAATAATAATAATTATTATTATTATTATTATTATTATTAATAATAATAATAATAATAATAATAAGGGCCAACACTTTACCTACTGAGCTATCCCTGCCCATAAGGTTGCGCTAAAGTATAAATCAACACTATTATTAACAAAGCAGGCTTTAAAAGTAATAGCGCCGCTTTAACTGTATAAAGGTGGTGATACTTCAAAATAAATACTGGAAAGTGATAGGTAACGCTAGGTTGCTCTAAAAGCCTTCTAGCATAAATATATTCTAATATTAGCAAAATATGTGAGACAGTTTCCACTTCTAGACTGAAGATTCAAACCTAACAGTGCAGCAGTTTCCTCAGACTTTATTATTATCATTATCATTATTATTATTTTTATTATTATACTATTGTGAAGAAACAAAGGCTTTTTTAAGGATGGGCTGATATTATGTGTATAAGATTTTACACTTGAAACAACTTTTTAAAGCACAAGAACCTCTTCTGGTGAAGTTAGATTCAAATTAGAAGAAGATGGTTAATGGTAGGTTGTGCTAAAATATAAATCAGGGCTAACTAGGCTGACTAAATTCAACTTTTAGACTGAAAACACAGGTGTATCAGCACAGGGGTTGCTAGAGAATGTTGAATTCTATTAAAGGACCACAAAAAGAAAGAGGAAAAAAATCCTTAATAACATTTGAACATGTTTTAGTTCTGGTGGTTTAAGAAGGAACTATAGCTTGTTAACTAGTCTCAATTTATGGAACTGGGAGATTAGGAATACAAATAAAGTGGGACAATAAAGAGGTTTTAAGATTGTACCTGGAAGCATTATTATTAAGTCGTCATATAGTGCAAACGCCATACAGTACAGACCCCTGAATGTTCTGTCTGCAGATCAGCTGATCAACCTCATTTCATCCACTGTATTCTAAGAGTTGCCTGCGTCATCTGGTCCACCATCCTCCTCCTCCTCTCACACACACACACAGAGTGAGAAAGTGCTGAGGCCCAGCTGGGTGAGCGAGCTGCTCCTGCTCTTTCTCTCTCTCTGAGAGCTATTTGGTTGGTTACGGATCCCTGAGGGACGCCGCTGCCTCCTGTGAGTGGGGGATCCATGCCAGGCCCTCGGTCGAACCCTGTCTGTAGATGTGTGTGTGTGTGTGTGTTTGTGCAGACGTAACTCTGGCTGGCACTTTCTCAAACATGTGCCAAAAGACGACCAAACAGCAAGCGTGTCTGTTTGTGTGTGGAGATGCGCTCATGCAAACACAATGCAAGGAGAGTTCAGCTTTCATGCTGCACAACACGACTTTTAAAAGGCCAAAACTAATGCTAATTGTCTGCAAATCTGAACATTTTAAAGCTCAAAAATACGACTGTGTTATTCTCATAGAGACTGTGTTTATTTTTTAATGCTTCTGCATTTTAAAAGAAAGAGACATTCTTAGGGTACTAGTACCGGTTTGAACCCCATTTTTGCCTGCAGACCTGCCTTGCTTCTTCATTAATTAAGACAGAATTAAGAGTTAATTCGGCTGTGCATCGATGACGTGTGGAGGCCCTTTGAGTACAGTGAACTCATTGTCATGTTCAAGAAACAAGTTTGAAATGTGACGTTATGTTAAATGTGGAAAGCCTTGTGACACCATGTTACTTGGTCAGCAACATTGCTTCTGCAGGCTGTGGTGTTTAAACTTTGCTTAGTTAGTACTAAAGGGCCTAAAGTGTACCAAGACAATAACCCCGACACTATTATACCCTCATTAACCATCGATACAAGGCAGGATGGATCCATCCTTTCATATTGTTTACACCAAATTCTGACCCATCTACCATCTTAATGTTGCATCAAAAATTGAGACTCAGGGAATGTTCTTCCTATCTTCTATTGCAGCGGTTCCCAACCTTTTTTGCACCACGGACCGGTTTATGTCCAACAATATTTTCACGGACCGGCCTTTAAGGTGTCGCGGATAAATACAAAAAAATAAAAACAGTACCGCTACCAAAAAAAAGAAGATTTATTCATAACACAGGGGAAAGACCCAGGGAAACCGAGTTAACGATAAGAATGATAAAAACCCTGAAAACCATAAATTTCACACCTGAGCCTCAACTCTCGCGGCCTGGTACCAATCGACTCACGGACCGGGCCCAGGGGTTGGGGACCGCTGTTCTATTGTCCAGTTTTGGTTATTCTGTATGAACTGTAGCCTCTCTTTCGTGTTCTTAGTTGACAGGAGTGCCACCTGCTGTGGTCTTCTGTTGCTACTGAGATGCTCTTCTGCATAACTCAGTTTCAACGAGTACTTATTTGAGTTACTTTTGCTTTCATATCACATCATTTTTTTACCCTAGAGAACTGACACTCACTGTATTTTTACTCTTTTACAGACCATTGTGTGTAAAACCAAAAGATGGCTGTATTGGAAATTCTCAGTAGACCAGCAGTTTCTCGATAACTTCGATTAGTTTGTCTGGCAGCAAAAACAACAATGCCACATTCGGCTGAAAAGGTGTACCTGATGAAGTAGCAACAAAGTGTAATTCAAGAAACGAAAAATATTTTTTCTTTCCAAAAATGCTACGCCTGCTGTAAAATTAGGTATAAAAGTATAAAAAATTAATGTGTGAAAGATTTCTCAAGAACCCATCTTCAAAGACTCAAACTCAATTCAGAAAGAGATGGTTAACATCACTTAGTGCTAAACAACAACTTAGCATTAATCTGTGCCACTATTAGCATGTCAGGTTAGTAGTTCTGAAAATGACTGAAAATAAGAAGGTGAAAGCTTTGGACTTCCAAAGTGTTAAATATTATGGGACAAATCCTGCAGATTTTCAATAAAGAAACCAATTATAGCATATTTGAGGTTTGCTAGGTGTTTTGTATACCTTTGATGGTGCAGAGCTTTTTAACAGTAACGTTAGCGCTGTTGCATATCTTCAAATTTTATAACTTATCTGATGTCAAGTACTGAAGTTTGATAATTTTGGTGATTCTTAACCAGAGTTAAATTATGATTAAAGAGAGTGTGCTAACTGTAGAAAGCATTAAAGTCAATTAGCATAAGTAAGGGCTAATAGCAACGCAGGCTAGCTAGTTTAAACTTTTAGACTGGAAATACAAATATAACAACGCAGCAGCTGCTCCAGAGTGTGAAGAAGCAAAAATCCAAAATACCCTTTAGCATTTTTTATTTTTACAGGTTAAAGGAGGGAACTAGAACCTCACTCATGCTATTTTTATGAATATTTTTATGCTATAAAATGGTAGCTCATGACAGGGGATGTGGCGTAATAGGTAAAAGAAAAAACACAGAACCTTCTGATGGAAATAAGAGAGTTTCAATAGTAGATTTAATTAATTTATCTTGTTTTTTTTTTCCAGTGTTGCTTTAAATAATGTTTAAAGCCATACACACTAATAAAACAGAAAACCAATTTGTGTTTGCAAGGATATATACGGAAAACAGCTGCACAAAAAACTGAACATTTATGGTATTTACACTACTTTCTTAAAACTGTATTTTTTTTCCTTATAGAAAATCAGAGAATTCAGATGTTAAATGTCATTTTCACTTTCCTATCACAATTTATCAAACTTAACGCTCACGTTCTGATTTTAGCTTAACTCAACTTTTCTCTTAAAGTTCCAATTATTAGAATCACAATTTTTGAGTTCCACTATCTGTAAGGGTTTTTTTTTCTTTTTTTGCTATCTCTGAAAAGTCGTCAGTTTTACTCATCCTTGTTGCTGTATTCCGTTCAAGTCACCGAAATGGTGTTTTGCTTCTTTTCCTTTGATCATCCAACGCTTCAGTCTCGGGAGCGCTTTCAAACTCCTTCTGCATTACTAAAAAGTGGACACGGACTGTTTGCAGTTATGGGAGATTATCTATATTTTGACCTCTTTCTCTACACTTTACGTTCTTCATCGAAAAACCTGACGGAGACGGATGCAAATGCTGTTGTTCGTGCCGGGTTTTAATTGTGTGTCGATCCTGCTGCTTTGGCTCTTTGCATATGTAATAAAACTACTTTTCTTTTCACCCCCTGAGCTCTAAATTTCTAGCTCTTAGTTTCAGTTTCTGCGTCGCCTTTTTCTGGCTTCAACAACTTTGTTCCATTTCTCATTCTCTGGCATAATTACAGCTTTATAGCATTCTCCACCGCTCGGGCATGCTGTAGATATCGCCCCCTCCCTTCTTCTCTGTCTCACTC
This sequence comes from Etia nguti, assembly GCA_015106755.1. Classification (NCBI taxonomy): domain Eukaryota; kingdom Metazoa; phylum Chordata; class Actinopteri; order Cichliformes; family Cichlidae; genus Etia; species Etia nguti. The sequence goes on from VUQG01044497.1 coordinate 23,131, forward strand.
TTTTTTTTTTGTGTCTTTTTTGGTTTGGCTCTCATTAATAATTCACAGAAAGAGACTGGGAAATTTTAGTGCAATTTGCAGCTGCTGAATCCCAGTTATTGTTTTGCAGGGTGTTGCACACAGAGAGAAAACCTCGGACGAAGGCTTTGTAGCCCTGAATGTAATTTGGCTGCATGTATCTGACAGGCCTCACATCATTAGTGGGAGGTGAAGTAGATGCAGTGGGGGGAGCTTCGTCCAGACAGTCAAACACACTGTCCTCATCTGTCGCTCCAAAGCCCCAACACTCTGTTTCCTTAATGCTTTTAGATGCTGTTTGTTCATATTTAGGCCTGATAACTATCTATGTTTTATTCCGTTTGTTTGCATCCGACCAGGCAGACGCTGAATTATTCAAAGTGGGCCGAACGCAAAAAGGAAACTTCGGGCTGCTTTTCTTTTAAAAAGCAAAGACCACAAGCTACTTTAAAGAGCAACACAGAATAACAATGGATGGTTTTATCTAAAAAGAAATTTTTTAGAGCATCCTAAAACCATTGTTCTTTATTTTTCTCCAGCATGTCTGAGTTTTTTAAAATATCAAATAAAAATGCAAAGAAAAGTGCACTGAAAAAGATCCAAACTGATGCGTCTCTATCGACAAATCACCAGGTGAAAGATGAAAATCAAACTTTTGAACCTGTGTGTTACCTGTAAAAGCTGAAAATCTAGCCATCAACAGGACCCGTGACCTGACAGTATGTTTAAAACTGATAGATTTAAGCTATGGGCCAAGCACATACAATTTTATGCTTTCCTCTCAAATGGTATTCTTTAGGTCTTACATACATCAATCAATACACTGTAAGATATAAATAGTTTACATTTAATTTTGTTTACATAAAGGTCTCAGAAAATAACAAATAAATCAACAAAAATCCATCAACTTGGCTCACTTTCCTTACACTTAGTTGAGCAAAATTTTTGATTACATTTTTACAAGTAGGACACCATATGGCTCTTTTAACAAGTGCCTGGTCTTACAGGTCACAATATACCATCATGTAAAGGCAGTATATAAAAAATATAAGTCTCACAGAGATGACTCATGACAACGTGATTGTGTGGAAAATAAAAAGGTAAAGGACGTTTGAACATGTAGTCATAAATTTGGTAATTTTAACCTCATCCTGAAATGCGACCTGGTCTCATACAATCACAATATTTAATGCATACAGTTATTTTTTTGTCATGTTTCTCAACATATAAAATATGATCTTTTCATCAGTCTTTTCTCAGTAATTAAAAGGCAAGAAAAATCCACATTTAGCTGTTGGAGCAGCGGCAGTAAAGTAAGTTATTTCAGCTTTTATACCACTGACACAAGCTCGAGTCCTTCAATCCAATTTCCACTCATCATTTATACGATTTTAAGTCTTTATGATCTGCATGTTTGTTTTATTTTATGCCAGACACCGTTCTTGACGCACTTCTCCTAATTTATCTGGGTTTGGGACTGGCGCCGGTCATTAAAACTGGCTTGTGGATTACTTGCATGATTTTTAAATAAATTGTTAATCCAACATATGTTACTTGGTGAGATTTAGGCATTAAAAAGAACTTCCTTAGGGTCAATGATTTAAAATAACTGTAGAAAAAAAATCACAGTTTGTAAAAAAACACAGCATTTGCCTCATCTTTGAAAGCTTTGTTTTCAGGTTTGCCATGATGACACCTTCTTACTTTCATTTCCAAAACACTGAAAAAATGTATTTCGTACTCACGGATACGAAGAAATATAACATTTCGTGTCAATGAAAGCAGACTTTTTTTCAAACTCCTGTTCGTGAAATAGACTAGGGTTTGTATTGATAGAAGGGCCAAATTTGGGGTTATTACACATGAATTAAAGGTAAAAATCAAA
>VUQG01044498.1:0-14718 GCA_015106755.1 Etia nguti
GTCAGGCATCTAACTATGAAACAAATTACACTCCAAAAGACCCCGGGCTTCTGAAAAAACAACCCGGGCTTAAGCCCAGTAAGCCACCCCCCCCGCTCCGCCGATGCTTCTGATCATTGTGGTGCTATTTGCCTCTCATATCAATGTCCCATTGTGTAGCTGAACCATCCAACATATCTACAGCATCCAGGGTATCATGAACCTTGCCTGCATTCCCACCCCCATAAATAACATCTATGCTCAGTTTGTTGTATCAGCCTAATGCATCCTCATGATTTACCCCATAGTTTGTGAAAAGAAAAGCAAGGCTTCCCACTGTTAGCTGTAGCTGTTATTGTTTCAATTCATGATAAGAGCGAATTCATAAACCCATTCAAATAGTTGTTTTGGTATTTAAGTTCAGAATACACATTATAGATCAGTATTTCTTTATGAATCCATTCTCAGAAGCAGTTGTAGAGTGAGGCGCTATCGGGGTGCTGACTGGACTTCAAAGTATCTATGTGCACCTTTTTCTAGGGTTGACAAGGTGCATATTTCTTTCTAAGTGGTAGAATATCAGGAAAACTTCAGGAAATGTTTAATTTAAGACTAAAAGAAAACTAAATGAATGACATGTAAATTTTGTGGGGGTAGGGCCAAATAAGTGTATACTTCTGCCTACTCCTTTTCAAACAAAAGAATGGAATGATATCACGAAATGATGGTGAACGTACACATTTGAAATAAAAATGAACTGAACTGAACTGAAATAGTCTGTTTAGCCAAATACAAAAGAAATTAGGTAAAATATTGATATTACGCATATATGTTAAGTGTGTGCTTATTTATTTAAGGTACTGGATGAAATGCATTTCATATATTCTGACAGGCTTCATTCTGTGTTTGTCTGTTGGCAAAGGTAAGAAATGTTGCCTCATTGCAAAGGTTCAGATCATTGCCTGTTGGGCTTTGTTTGTGATTTCCTCTTGCAGTCCACAGAAATACACGTTAGGTTAAGAGTTAATTCTACATGGGTGAATTGTGCAGATATGAGCTATGTCTGTTACAAAATTGTCACTAGTGGTTAAATACTGGTCTCTGTAAGGTTAAACTATAAGAGTAGAAAAAAGTACTCTAAGGTAAAGTTGTTGTGCCCCTAAAGGTAGAATTCAGGATTTTATTTGCCATGTGCTCAATATTTTGATGTCACAAGTTGGATTTCTGAGCTCTTATAGTTTTTTTCTTATGTTTTATAGGTCTGTCGAGTTTCTGGATTGTGAGTACTGAGGTCTTCCTCGTCATTGTTTTCTCCAGGTCAGGATCCTGTGGGCTTAATGGACAAATGGAAAAATGGAGAGCAGTGTCCGGAGCAAGGCCTTTCAGATGTGTCCTTCTCAACTCATTGTATATGTGATCTTTGAAATAGCTTCATTGGTCACAGTTATTAGTCACAGGTTCCCCTCACTTTCCCAAAACCTCAGAAAGTTCTTCAGCATTCTGTTTATCGTAGTTCCACCAGCCATCAACCCTATTATCTATGGGCTGGTCATTAAAGATCTACGTGCCAGCATCATTAAGCGTTTCACCATAAGAATCTGTCACAGAAAAGTGAGAAGAGTTTAACTTTGAAAGATTATTATTTTCCTCTTCTTCTTTTGGCTGCTCACTTTCGGGGTCGGTACAGCAGATCTCATCTTATCCCAGCATCCTCCTCTGTCACACCAGCCCTCTGCATGTCCTCCTTCACTACATCTATAAATCTTTTCTGAGGTCTTCCTCTTTTCTCCTGTGTGTGCGTGTGTGTGTGTGTGTGAGTGTTTAATGTGGGTTTTTTACGTTTAAAAAATTTAAATCACAGTCACAACTTTTACTGTGGCCTTCAATTTACTAAATCATTGTGATTATTCAGTAATGTAACTGACTCAGCAGCGTGTTAAACAGTTTGATGCTTTTTCCAAAACTTCAGTTCCTCAGCAACATAAGGAGCAAGTAAGTCACTGAAGGCTGAGTGCTTGTTTTTTTGAGCTGCAGTGACTTAGACGGCACTCATTAGTGACTACAGCCACTCGAGAGAAAATCAGTCCTGCTGGGACTCTGTTCCTCTGCTGAGATCATTTCATGTCTTATTAACTACAGTTAACTCTGCAAGTAAAGTTTCCTAGTTTCAAACTAATTGCACAATTAATCTTTAGATTCTGAACATATAATATTACGTATTGTAGTTACACCAATGACACTAATATGAAACATAAGATATAAGACCTGCATGATTTATATTTTTATCATTTTAAAAGTGAGCTTGTGTGTGTGTGTGTGTGTGTGTGTGTGTGTGTGTGTGTGTGTGTGTGTGTGTGTGTGTGTGTGTGTGTGTGTGTGTGTGTTCTGTTTTGTATCACAGGAGAACATCAACAAAAACTACATAAAATGGTTTCAGTTATCCAGGATCGATTTTCGACTATCACTGATGAAACTGTAAATGTTTGAGCTTATTTTGAGCTGGCTCTCCCTTTAGTGGCAAGAACCAGCTGAGGGCTGAGACTTGGCATTAGGGTAAAAGGTTAGAATTAGGTTGAGGTTAAAGTTATTGTAAGGGTTTGGCACTTAGCTGTGATGATTAAACTTATCAGTCAGAGGCCTGGAAACATATTCATGTGGCTGAATGTCCTCAGAAAGAAAACCAAACCAACATGTTTGTCGCCACTACACACAGAGTGGAGCAGACAGCAGTAACTGTAACAGAGAGCAGGTTGTAAAAACACGAGCATCATTCATCTAAATGATTTTAAACTCAGCCCTGCACTCACTTTGGTCTCAGGAAATACAACCAGCCAATTACAAAATGGGTCTGATAGAAACATTTTCCAAGCTTGGTGAAGAACACCCAGGCAGACAGAAAGATTCCTCAAACACCAGTAAGATAGTTTAGAATGATAAAGGTTTCATGCAGGTTTCAAACTAAAAATGTAATCAGATTCAGTTTAGCTGCTTCTTTGTAGTATATTTATGTTCCCCATTTTGCCTATCAGGTGCTCTCGTTTCCCCTTTTTTAAAAAAACATTATCTGGAATCTTAAAACAATAAAAACAAACTGATATACAAAAACCACTCAGCTGATTAACTGGCTACAGCCTGCCCCACACTACATGTATGCAAACCACACAACACTATTTAATATCTCCTTGCAGAGATGGTCTGAAAATATATAGCATTAGTCTGGTTTTTGGAGAATAGAGGCACATGTGAGAAGGTAATGTTTGCACATTATTAAATGTTCTGGTCCTTAACCTGCCAGCTCAAACTCTGACATGCTATATAGGAATAGCACAGGTAAATGTATGAAGAATTTCCATGTGTCCTGCTGTCTGCATGCTCTATCCGGAAAGCACCCTGAAATCCAGACAGAATATTTTCCAAGTTCTGAAGCAGATTACTTCCTGCTGGGTACTACACGTGGGAAAGTATAACTTTAGACAAAGTCCAAACAACATTATCATGACACTGTTAATGTGTGAAAACAGATTTAGTCCTCCAGTGTCTCCCCATAAATAACCCACAAGAAATGTCTGCATCTCACCCTCAGTCTGTGTCCCTGTTTGTGTGTTGTGGACATTAATGAGCATCTGGAGGCCTCTGAGCTCCCCGGTGTCTCGGTGACCAGCAGGTTAACAGAATTAAAAGCTTCAGTGAGGCCTTCAGTCTGCAGATCGGCCTTCACAATTTTTTTGTCTGCTTCTTCTGTCAATTTTTACATATGGGTTATTTTCTGAATCTAGAGAAAGATTTTCTACCACAACTAATATTAATATTAATATTGTAAAGAAGTTTATTTAACCCAAACCAGAAACTTTGCTCAGAGTTGCTGAAGTACCCTTAAATAGCTAAACCAAGCAGCCAGTGAGGAAAGTAAACAGTGAGTGAATCTTGAATCTTTTTCTCCACATTGCAGGTCTTTCTCTGCCATCTTTTACACTCTTTGAAACAGGCTTTATAAACATCATTTGCAACTTTACAATAACCATCCGGATTATTTTCTGAGATCTTAACAATTAAACTTTTAGTAAGCCTGTGAATATCTTAAAAAAGATTACTGTTTGTGAACAAAAGTTTTATGTTCATATTACCATTAGTTTTCTGTGAATTTGTGTTGGGTGACTTATACATAGTCAGTGAGGGCCTCTGTTAGGTAATAATAAGATTACCATTGATGTCCTCACCATGAGGTTCACAGAGTGTCTCCCAGTCTGTCACCTCAAAACAGCCTTGTAGTTCCGCTAAGGCAGTGTTGTCCAGCTCCAGTCCTCGAGAGCTACTGTCCTGCAGCTTTTAGATGCACCCCTACTCCAACACAGCTGAATCAACTGGTTGGATTACCTCTTCAGCATGCCATCAAGTTTGGCAAAGGCCTGGTAAAAAGCCATTCATTTGATTCAGGTGTGTTGGAACAAGAATGCATCTAAAAGCTGCAGGACAGTAGCTCTCGAGGACTGGAGCTGGAAACCCCTGCGCTAAGGCCTCCTCTGACCATCTCCTAAAATTCCATCTTCACAATAGGCACATAGCGGGGGGTGAGGTGAATCAGGTTATGATCTGACCTACCCAGTGGCGGGGAGGGATGAGAAACTGTATAAGCCCTTGACATTAGCCTACAGGAGATCTAAAATTCTCTCCCCCCCTGGTGGGACAGACCACATGAAAGTTGGCAGTATAGTGCCCAAGGTTGAAGTCACCCAAGATAGCAATGAAGGCACTCGGGTGCTGAGTCTGTAACTGGGCTATAGCAGAGTGGATAATGTCACATGCAGCTGTGGGGTTAGTAGAGGGAGGAACGTAAACAGCCACCAAGGTTACATGGGTAAATTCCCTGGGTAAATAATACGGCCTGAGTCCAACAGTGCACGGTTGAATGTCCAGGGAACATCCGTTCTTTGATTGTTATGTGTAATGTAATGTATACTTTATTAATCCTATAAGAAATTAGTCCTCTGCATTTAACCCATTCACTCAGTGAAGCAGTGGGCAGCACCGATCTAGCGCCCGGGGAGCAGTGTGTAGAGACCCAAATCTTAGACCAAAGGTTTCTGCACAGATAAACAATGATGGGTTTATAAAAGAAAACCTTTATGATAAAATAGTTGCCGCTCAGTGATGTTTCACGTTAGTCTGTTAGATAATATGTCTATAATGATCAGTTTAAATGGCACGTGACAGCACTAGAAAGAGGTTAAGACGTCACCAACACTTTTTGCCATTTTTGAATGTCCACAGCAAAAGTCTTGACAATCTGGCCACTGACTACTGAGTTTTCTAAATCTCAAAAAAAGTTTTCTTTGTTGTATGTGTGAGTCGTGTAATTCCCTGGAGCATCATTACTGCTACTATAATCTGTGTTATCCTCTGAGCACGATTACTGACCCACATTCTTTCTCCCAGAGGACTAATTACCATCAAAAACTGTTATTAAGCGCTTCATTAAGAAGCAGCCCACAGAGGACGTCATCAATGATTACCTTTGTTTCAAAAACATTAACCCTCATTACTAGCTGTGGAAAACGGAAGTGATGAAACTGATGAACCATTAGGGGGCAGAATACTCCCTGAGCTCCAAACATGCAACAGTTAAGACTCAATGTTACAACAAAGTAACTGAAAACTGAAAACAAGAGGCTTTGTTTCAGGTTTATTGAGCACATGATCAAAGAAAAACTTTTTCTTTTAAGAATGTAATGATTCATAATTATATGGAGGAAGAAAAAGTAGTTAAAAAGATAAATAATGAAGTAAAATACAGATACAGTTAGGTACAGTTATAGGGTTTTTTTTACCTGTTTAATGAAACATATTCCAATTATAGTTATATAATGGACATGGACACAATTGTAGACTCTTAGCTTTTATTTAAGGGTATCCACATTCAAACTGGATCAAGGGTTTAGGAGTTTTAACTCGTTCTCATGTGCCACCCTCTTTTTAAAGGGACCAAAAGTAATTGGATAATTGTCTCAAAGGCTATTTCATGGGCAGGTGTGGGCAAATACAGAGAGTTCACTGCAACTCATAAGCCTCAAGAATAGAAAGGCTAGATTGGACTTTGCTAAAAAAAAAAAAGAAAAAAAGAAAAGAAAAAAAGAAAAAAAAAGCCAGCACGGTTCTGGAAAAACATTCTTTGGACAAATGAAACCAAGATCTGCCTCTACCATAATGATGGCAAGAAAAAAGTATGGAGAAGGTATGGAACTGCTCATGATCCAAAGCATACACATCATCTGTAAAACAGGGCAGAGGCGGTGTGATGGCTTGGGCGTGCATGGCTGCCAGTGGCACTGAGACACTAGTGTTTATTGATGAAGTGATACAGGACAGAAGCAGCCAAATGAATTCTGAGGTGTTCGGAGACATACTGTCTGCTCAAATCCAGCTACATGTAGTCAAATTGATTGAGCAGCATTTCATAACACAGATGGACAATGACCCAAAACATACAGTCAAAGCAAAGCAGGAATTTATTAAAGCGAAGAAGTAGAATATTCTTGAATGGTGAGGTCAGTCAGCTGATCTTAACCCAACTGAGCATTTCACTTGTTGAAGACTAAAGTTCAGACAGAAAGGCCCACAAACAAACAGCAACTTAAAGCTGCTGCAGTAAAGGCCTGCAGAGCATTAAAAAGGAGGAAACCAGCACTTATGTCCATGAGTTCAAGACTTCAGGCTGTCAGTGCCAGCAAAGGGTTTTCAACCAAGTATTAGAAATGAACATTTTATTTTCAGTTATTTAATTTGTCCATTTACTTCATGGACCTAACTGCATGTATCTGTTCTTATGTAGTGCTTGCATTTCAGAAACTGTCTCAGCACAGCCCATGTATTCACTGCTTCTCAGCACCCGAAGCATTTCTTTACACTTCAGCTGATTTAAATGAAAGAAACGGAACAAACTGGACACATCACAAAGCCACCTCTGATCTCCGCTGAGCTCCGGTGATTTAACAACCCTGCTAAATGTGCCCGATCAGACAGAGAACTGCTGACTTCAATAAATAAATTACTTGGAATATAACTAAGATCAGAAATAATAAATATCCGTCATAAGATTTTTAAATGCTGCCTGTAAATGTGATGGAAAATCTCTTCTCCTTCTTTTCTGTGGAAGGCGCTTTGCTGTCAGACTTCCTCAAAATACACCAAAAAAATAAAAAGAGCTTCAATGAGTACTTTGTTTTTTGCTGCAATCGTTTCTTGACAGTTTCCCAACAACAAGAGGAAACTTTCACAATCAATTCAGCCTCCAAAACAAAAGGAAAACAGCCCCAAAGCAGGAATTAGTGAATGTTACTGTCATTGTGCAATAAATACATAAATCCATAGCAGTACTGCACAAAGCAGAAAACACTGTACATTAGGATTATAAGTATTGGGTATGCAAACACCAGGTGAACAAGACATCTCATCTACTGTCTTCAAAACACCAACGTAACCTGTATTTTAAGCCAACAAAAGCAGAAGGACTCACAAAGCTGAATAATTCTTGTCTGAACCAATTAAATATTAAAAAAAAGCAAAAAAAAAAGAAAGTGTGGCGGTAATTTTCATTTTCCACAAAATTCAAACAAACAGTTCATTAATATTCAGTCCCAGTTTATATCGGTAATGTTGTTTTATGATGAAGCAATGATCTTACCAGCAGCACGAGATAAAGTCCAATCAAATGTTCTTTGACCTGATGGACTTTTTATCATTCAAATGAGTCCAAGGACCAGTAAAAAAAATACATGATCACTTGGCTATGTGATCATGTATTGAATGAGCTGATTCTTGCACAGGCCTTCAGAGAGAGTCAGAGCACAATAATATCATTGTATGTCTAAAAGAAATGACAATATGAGTGAAAAATGTTAAATGTGACACCAGTGATCCTTGAGCTTTTCGTCTTGTGACCTTTAGTCTTAAATTTCGCATGTCACATATATGAAAAGGCAAATATGACTGTACAGACTCTCCCTTTTTATTTAGAAGGACAAGAACTGACGTCAGGCTTTAAGCAGAAAAATGCTCAGCACAGCAGAAATAAAACAAACAGGAGTTTGAAGCAGAGCACCTCCACATGGCCACATGAAGGAGGCTCCAACATGTCCAGCTGGGTACAAAAATATTTTTGATTTAGAGCCAAAGATCTAACAGCACATGAAGAATCTTTTCTACACTACACTATCTACACTTTTATCTGATATTCCATAATTCTGCAAAAAGAAATACAAAGAGTGGAACATCTTTCTGGAGGAGTCAGCGCTAGGTTTGTGTGTCACTCTGTTTGCAACCAGCCAAACACCAACAATGTTCAACATGAAGCCCTCAAAGACACCAGACCATTATGTGGGAGTTCAGCAGGAACAAAATCCCTCTGATTGTGGTTCTTCTGCTTGTAACATCATCCAAAACCTCCAAGACTTCCACGGCAGGAAGACTAAAGTGGAGGTTTTTACTGCTGAGCATGTGGTGCCACATCCGTTGATTAGCAACCAAAAGTCCCACAAATGTTGGGTGACTGCACCTGGTTGTTTAACCATTTACAGTCTTGAAGATGAGTAGCTTATATGTTTTTTCATTCTGGCTTTTTGTACATGTGAGTTGGAATATCACTTTATGGTGTAGTTTCTCCTCATATTGTCCGATTGGTGCTGGTGCATTTTGAATCGGGTCAGTTTTTAACATTTACCTTTTTTTTCTCTCACTGTGGACCAAGTCTGTACAGTAATCTTGTACAGTAAAAGTTGTCGTGAACCAGAAACAGAGACTGTTGCCTTCAAACTTCTGAAATGTGTTGGCTGAGGCACAAAAATTTAAGCAGAGCTAAAACAATTGAATAATGAAATGGGATAATGGAAGAAGAAGATTCTTCATGCACTGAGTTCAGGCAAAACCGTAAAATCAAAAACTGCCTTTAGTCCCATTATCAGAGGTTTAAAATTAATGGAACAAACAATTATTCATTTAAAACTTTGCAGCTAGTGCCTGCCTGACATCAGTTTTGTTTCCTCTGTTAGACAGTAGACCAGGAGTGGGGAACTCCAGGCCTCGAGGGCCAGTGTCCTGCAGATTTTAGATGTGTCTTTGATCCAACACAGCTGATTTAAATGGCTAAACGACCTCCTCAACACGTCTTGTAGTTCTCCAGAGGCCTGGTAATGAACTAATCATTTGATTCTGGTGCGTTGATCCAGGGTGAGATCTAAAACCTGCAGGACACCGGCCCTCGAGGCCTGGAGTTCGACACCCCTGCTGTAGACCGTAACTGTAGCTTTCAGTGGCTACTTCCAAAAGTAAGTCTACTTTCAACACTTTCTATCAAAAACATGATGACAGCATTCAGAAGAAAAATGTTTACCACATGAAATGTATATTTCTAAAGCTTCATAAAGTCACAGTAATTCATTTTCCTAAAGGGCTTCATGAGAAACTTGGATAATAAGTTGAACTCAGTTCTACTCAATATTAATTTGGACTCTTTGTAAGCTTATTTCTTGCACCCCTGCTCTAGACACTTTCCCCTGTGGAAATGTAAGTTGTTAGATTAGAAATGATCTGATACTGAACAGGAACCAAGAATGACAGAAACTGGAAAGGGCGGCAAGACTCCAGCAGAATTTTTGTTTTTCATATTTTAAAAATAAAGAATTAAGGCTTCTTACTCTTTGAATAATTAAAGGTGTAAAAATCGTATGACTGCATGTGGATTTAAATGAAGTTTTTCAAACAGAGGGGAGCACCAAAGGGGGTTAACTGTACCAATAAACTGATATTTCTCTTTTTATGAGAAAAGGCCATTAGTCATGTTACTTAATAACTGATTTGAATGCACTCATGTTCTTATTGTTCTATCTTAAAGATTGCATTTGTCATTGTTTTTCATGCACTTTATCTACTTTTATTTTACTGTGTGTTCAGACATGAATCAGATAAAGTTCCTCTCACATGTGGAAACTTTGTGACTTCTTTGTTCATTAAAAAGGACAGATCTGCAGGGAGGTCCACTCAAAAGCTGTGTCCCAAAACATAGGCTGCATCCCCCTGTGGCCACATTTGTAGACCGATTACGTCCCAATTCCTCGACTCCTTCAAATGCGGCCGACAAATGCGTCTTTCATTTCCCCGAATTTGAAGGATGGGTCGGGTGTGTCCTTCGTGGCCCACCATATCCCAGAATTCATAGCGTGGCCCAGCCAATTCCAGTTTTCATCAATGGCGGCCGCTACTGAGTTTTAATATTACTCTTTCTAGGTCACAAAATAAACATTTAACATATTTTCAGGTGAGAATGTAGCCGTGTAAACTTCAAATATCTGCTTGGTTTATCAAGACATCGCATATTTGCAAAAGTGCTCCAACGTTTTCGGAGACGTCTTCTACCCACCCGCTCGATAGCTAGCCGGGGGGTTCAATGGTGACTCGAGCCGGTGAGAGCAGCAAACTCCCGGCTTCATCGTTTTCAGACCCCCGCCGTCTTTCACTACTCAGGTTAAACATGATATATAAGTCACTTGGATAACTTTAAAATGTTGTTGTTTGGCTTTTTTCGGTGTTTTATTTGTTCTGGAGTAAATCGGTTTGGCTGAGATTAAAGTTATTAGATTAGATTAGATTAAATAAAACTTTATTAATCCCTCGGGTGTGTTCCTCCTGGGTTTTCACACAGCTGAATAAACGTCAAACAGAAAACTGATTAAACAGAAGTGTGAGACGGTCGAGAATTTACGCCAGTGTCCTGTTATATTTTAGATAGCAAGGAGCAGACGGCTGAGTTTATTACACTCCACCGAGACCGGTGAAGGCTAGACTGTCCCATTTCACAGCCTCGCACTTCCGGCCTTCTCGGTCTTCCAAGGAACCGGCCCACGTAGACCGCGAAGGCCGGGTCCTCCGAAGGATGCGGCCTACGTTTTGGGACACACCAAGAGTCAAACATTTTCCTTCTTTGTATTTTTAGGACCACTGGGGGCCTATGCTGCCCCCTGGTGGTCCCCATGTTTCATCATAGTATTTGCTGCAAAGGTAATGAGCATCAGTGTTTTGGAGAGAAAGGTGGTCATTAATGAGCTCCTCTGTGAGCTGGATCTTAACAAAACACTTATTAACAGTTTCTGATTGTAATTAGTCCTCTGAGAGACAGACAGGCCAACTAATGGAGCTCAGAGGACAACACTGATTATAACAGGTGGTGATGAAAGCTCTACAGGGACTGATAATCAACTTCTGCCTGCTGAGTTTCAATTGTACTCTGGGAAACTGACATAAAAAAAAAAAAAAAGAAATACTAAAAAAACAGTTGTGTGCAAATGAATGTAAACATATGAGAAGTTTGGGAGAACTCACTTCAGCTTCAGTTTGATCACAATCAGAAAGAAGTTTTGTCATTCAGTGTAATCTCATTTACAGAAATTATTTATTAATGAAATGTTTAAATTAGGTCTTTTTAACTGGAGAATTTATTCATCTTGAAGTAAAAAACAAACAAACAAAAACAACCCGGTGGAGCGGTGGGTGGTAAAGACTCAGAGAATATCTGTACTGTGATGTATGAGATATTTTTGACCATAACCTTTATCGCAAGATATCTATGGGTTCTATTGATGTACTGGGTCTACTAACACCTCATTCACATGGCACTGAAAGCAGGCCAGGTGAGACACTAACAGACAAAGGCAGCTGCAACTGTAAATGACCCAGGTTAACCCAAGTTTACCTACAAAAAGACTTCTGACCGTTCTTTTGTTTGCATATAGTAATTTGAAAAATAAGGTTTCCTTAGGCCTGTAAAAAACTGAGTCCACACAACTAGAGCTTTCTTAAGCAGTAACAGGTGGAAATGTTGGTTTTCTTCATCAGTCTCTCATATTGTTGTGGAAGATTAATGCTCCACTCTTCATTTCACTGAGGTTTGCAGCATTGATTCATGCACAGCTCTCTGAGCTCTGGACTCTGACTGGACAGATGGCCTCACAGAGGAGTCCACGTCCACTCAGATCGTCACCCCTCCACCACTGTGCTGACAGCTGTTATGAGGTGTTTGTGCTGATGTGCACAACTGAATTTTAAAGAAGTGAAACTTGGAGTCATTATCATTAAAAAGATAAGATTTAAAGTATTTGAACTAATCAGTAATGCACAGATGCACATGATCAGGTCCCAAGAAAGTGAACATGAAAACAAAAGGCCAGTCTGCCAGTTCCCCAGATTTCTCAAGAGAGAAACTGCGTACTGCAACCTTTAATTCAATTAGCTTGCTGGTCACTGAGACTCCTGGGAACTCTGAGGCCTCCAGGACACTCATTATAGCCCCAAAATGACACGAAGACGAGAGCACACACTCAGGCTGACTGCAGGAACAAGCCAGATAAAAGTTCAAATACTAAAATTACAAAGGTCAAACTGCTATTGTGTGACCATTATTTTTATTTTTCTGTACCACAGTTTGTGGCAAGTATTCAACCTTAAAAACCTGATTTTTACAAAGACTTTTTGTCCTTTTTTTCTGAAAAACCCTCATTCTGATGGGGCAGTTAACAAGAGGATTAGAAGTTTGTTTTTTTTATGTTTGAGTAAAAGAATGTTACCTATTTATATCTGCTGTTTTTGCCCTTATACAAACTGCAAGTATGCTTCATTTTTAAACTGCTATTTTTCTTTCATATTATCCCAGGTGTAACTTTAAATGAAAGCTGATGTATGGTTGGTCACTGTGCCTCAATGCACCAGATGTGAGGTGTGGCAGGGTTGCACAGCAACACAGTTTTTGGTCTTAAAATGTCTTTAATTTTGACACATGACGGTCTTATCAGGAACAATCCATCTGATTGTTTCAGCTGAACATCCAGCACTACAGGCAGGCAAAGTCAAAATTCAAACTCATGTCAAACTTACTTAGAGAAATCAAAGGACCAGTTGCCTGAAGTGAGCTGTTAAAGAGTCATAATGCAAGAAAAATTGGTTTTTAGATTTGTTTATGTGTCTAAAAGTTTCAACTGTGAGCAAATCTCTGGGAGCCAACTAGTGACTTTGTTTACATCAGAAGTTTAATGGAAACTTTCTGCAACAAACAAGCAGGACCTTGATGATTCAGTTCAGGTGGTGCTGGAGTGGGAGGTTGGGGTTAGCTGAGTCCTCCTTGGAGAGTTTTCTGTCTCATGGTACTAATTATCAAATTGTTGCTGTAACAATAGCAACAAAACAGGAGGCACTGAGGCACATTAAATTACTCAGCAGGGGATACCTCATGGGTCTAATGCAAATGTGGAAAGTCTTTGGCTGTTTATGATCTTTAATTATCCTCAAGTCCATTAGTGTGTTTCCATTTTGTAAGATTGTACATGAGCATCTAATGAGCAAAATCTACATCACCTGGTGTTAAAAAGTTTATAATCTTTAATCTTTTTCCTTTTTTTCTCTTCTTGTCAAAAGAGAACTAAGTCTTGACTTTTTTTACAGTCTCCTGGATAATTTTGTCATAGCTCTATATTTACCCCATAAGACATAAACATAAACCGCCTGCTGACCATTCAAAATGGATGTGTGTCAACATATCAGCACTGATCAGTGTTATGGCCCCAGAAAGAACTGATCACCATGTTAATTATGTTGTTGCCTAAAAACTAATAACAACCAAATTAACAAGATTCAAATATTCCACTTTGGATGGCAAAAAATATTTAAGGCACAACTTAATGAAACAAACATTCAACTGCTGACTTGGAAAATTTGAGTCAGACAGAAAGAAGACATTCTCGGGGGACTATCATAATACTTATAATAATACTCAATACTCATAATAAGCATTAAAGCTCAGGTTCTCTCTTCTTGACAGAGCTTTCTGATATTGTGTTGGAATCTGCTGGAGCTACTCTATCAGTTTGGGGGTTACAGCTCCTGATACTCTGATTACCACTGGGACCATTTTGGACTTTGCTTTCCATATCTGCTTCAGTTGTTTCTTCAGCTTCTGGTATTTCTCTTTTTTCATGCTCCTACTTCCAGATGTTGGTGTCTGCTAGGACTGCCACATCTGTCATAACTGCTGTCTTCTGCTTCTTGTCAACAACCACGATGTCTGGTTGGTTGACCAGCAGATGCTTTTTTCTCTGGAACTTGGAACTCCCACAGGACCTTAGCCTTGTCGTTCTTGAACTCTTTTGATTGTGTTTCCCATCAGGACTTGGGGAATTCTACTCTATATGTGGCACAGATGTTCCTGTACACTATCGCATCCAACCATTTCTCAATTTTCTTCTGAATTTTGTTCCGTGCATAGACAGCACAGAGGTACTATTAATGGCATTACAGGAACAAGCACTAAGAACAAGACTGATAAATGCTGGGGTCTACCACACCAGCCAAGACCCAGTTGTAGGTTGTGCAACATATACTTCAGGCAGCAGAAACCCAAGAAACCCAACATCGAGAAATCCTACCAGTGGCTGGACAGCACAGAGGCACTAATCATAGCAGCACAGGAACAAGCTCTGAGCACAAGATCCATAGAGGCTGGGGTCTACCACACCAGGCAAGACCCCAGGTGCAGGCTGTGTAAAGATGCCCCTGAGACAATCCAGCACATAACAGCAGGGTGCAAGATGCTAGCAGGCAGGGCATACATGGAACACCATAACCAAGTGGCTGGCATAGTATACAGAAACATCTGTGCCGAGTATGGCCTGGAAGTTCCGAGGTCAAAATGGGAGACGCCCTCAA
>VUQG01044499.1:0-19505 GCA_015106755.1 Etia nguti
TAAACCACAGAGACATGGATGAGACAAAACCTAGAATAAAACTCAACTAAACCCTAACTAAATAATACCACAAGAACTTTATATTATGGCAATCTGACATAAGAAAATCAAAAAAACAAAATAAACTCAAAACGCTGGGTCACAGACCCAGCCCTGACAACTTCAGTTTAAGAATTTTTGGTTCAGATTTAAAGAAATTAATCCCAGTGAGAACGAACTAAAGAGTTTCTCTCCAATGAGATCATCTCTCCTGCTCTGCTTATATCTGATACAATTTGGCACTGACTCCTATTATGCTCTCTGTTTCAGAATTAGTCTGGGAATAGTAACAAAGACATTGTGAGAAGCCACAAAAGAGACTCTAACAGGTGTGCATCGGTACTATCATCAGCGCTGTTACAGTGGCAGGAAGATGGGGTAATAACAGGTTAGGAGCAGAAGGTTCTGTGTGATCAGGCTGCTCCAGCTGCTCTGCTGATTTACATCGTGAGCAGAGGTGGAGGAGTCAGCATGAATCACCCGACGGAGGACACAGCGGAGGACGTGATCTTGAATCTAAATGCAGCTGTTTATCAAATGCCGCTCATTCCGTCACAGGAACGGCTCATTCTGTAGTACAGCAATTCATAACCAGAGACGCATCCAATGTCCAAATCAAACAGATGGTACAGGGATACATTTGCCAGACAAAGATGAATAACTAGAATTACTGCCATGCGGCTATATGCCTCCGGCAGCCAATCAAGTTGTATATATCCGTGCCTGTCTAGACCCACGTTATAAAAGTCTGCTGAAAGACTGTGAAGGAATTTAACTAGTGGGAGCTACAGGTTGGCACGATAACTGACAATAACCCAGATAAAAGGAAGTTGCATCAAACTTGCACATAGTTTTGCATTTTTCTGCATTATTTTTGTACTCTTACAAACAGTTAAGGGGTGTTACTTGCATTACAAAGGTTGTTAAATTATCTGCACTTTAGCACTATCCCCACCAATGACGAAATCTTGAATCTTGGTATTGAATGATTTGCTGGTTTCACGAGTCACTGGTAAGTTCAAAACAATAATCTGATGGGGAAACAAATGTTGCTAAATTGCGTGCCAGTTTCTGCATAAAAGTATTGCCTAAGCGTGTTGGTTCACACACCTGTCTCTCCTGCGGTGCCACCATCTGTTGAGTATGTAGCCCCAGTTACTGGCAGGTGGTGTTTTAATATCTCAGAATGAACTGGTGATTGACATTATATATTAATAAATAAGAATAAATTACTTTACGGACTAGTATTTATGGTGCTGGCTAGTAAGGGCAGCACATTTGAATCTTAGTTGGCTAGTCGGGAACATCGTGACCCAAGTGACAATCTTTTCGTAACTCTAACTAAGTAGGTTAAAGCTCCTAAAACTACCCAGAAGATGAAAGTAAAACGAGGGTGTACATGAAACAAAACAATGAGGCAAAAGAAGCTAAACTAAGCACCAAGAATGAAGTTCCTAATCGCACAAAACCAAGGTCTGCTGGCAGATAAACCTACAACTGATGTTATGACACCCCTCCAATTTCCTTAGGCAGAATTTGCAGAGCTTTAAAATGGGGTTGTCATCTCCTAGCAACCAAAACTGCCAGGGACACAGCATCAAGCCCCTAATGCCAAAAGAAATGTTGCGCTTAATGGTGGCATTTTGCAAAGCAGGATTATGTGACACCTCAGCATGAGAACGCGCTGGTTTGTTGTCTCCTGCCTACACCTGCCAACCATACTTTGTCACCTCATCAATGTTGGCTTATCCTCCCAGTCCCAGATTTTCTCAACAACTTCAAAGATCAAACTGTATTATTGTCCTTGACAATACGAGTCTCTCAAGCCATCACATTTACAATGACATGAGGAGAAAATGACTTTTGACCTGGTCCAACATTTGCACCAAATTTGCATACATTTTCTCAAGGTATTCAAGAAATATCGCACACAGGAGAACAGGATGCAGGTACGGATGGAATACCTGAAAACATAATGAATCCACCCACGGTTTGTGCCAGCGCTACACCTACACTAGCTATTACTGCAAGCAGACAAACACAATAATGTCTACAGGGATGGTATTTGGTATGCTTCCTCTTGCTCAGAGTTTGCACATTGCATAACTCCCAATAAACCACAATTAGAAATAATTGGCAATGTCGTAATATTTAATGCAAACAAATCAAGTAGAGCTCTGAAGCTTTTTGGATCTGTTGGAGTCTTATTAAAGATAAGCAAATGTAAAACTGATGTGGTTCTCGTGTATATGTTAAAGCAGTCATGAACCAAAATAAGCTAATCTTTCAATTGTGAGTCAGTGTCTCTGCTAACACTGACGAGTAGATGTGTGACTTCAGTATTATATCATGAATGAACAACCAGCTCCTACAATCCAGCGGTGAGTCACAGTTTTGACCCATGTCCTTATAAATGTGCTCGTGGGAGTTGCCACCAGGAGCTGTTAAGTAACGGCATGGGTTTATATCATTAGTGTTTCATCACAATACATGCGGACAGAAGTAGGACACACAGAAGGGCACATAATACCACCACACTTTCAGTTCCCACACTTTCATTCTGTCATGTTGTGCAAACAGGGACCTAAATGCAGACTCTCAGGTAGGCAGACGGAACAAATACTTGACCTTTATTTCGGCAAGAGCAGACTCCACAAAGTTAATAACAAAATCCAACACCGGCTGGTGCCAAGCAGGGATAGTTAACAGAATCAACTAACCAGTAAAAATACAAGGCAGGATAAAAGATGTCACTACAAAAGATGAGGGGAGAAGTGAGACTATAAATACACAAAGGCTCATGAGGCTGATTAGGAGAATGTGGAACAGGTGGGTAAACAAACAGGTGTGAACAATCAAGGGACAACAAAGAAAGTAAAAATAAATGCACACAAGGGAGAAAAGACTACGAAAATAAAACAGAAAGTAACTCAATTAGAAAAACACATAACACAGAAACACAGAGGGAGCAGGATTTTCAATTCAAGGAATAAAATATAAACCAAAGTCTAACAATGAACAGAAACTAGATTTCTAAACTAAAACCAGAAAATGAAACATAAAGAAACCAGCCAAGACATTATCTGTTGTAGGAAAAAACTCAAAACACCAAAAACAAAAATCTAACTCTGGGTCTATGATGCCGTGAACATGAGCGGTGTTATTAAAAATGAAGAAGAACATGATCCAAGAGGATCAACTTAAAGTTTGGTAGTGGCATTAAGCTTTTATGGTTTTTCCTGCTTGACTGAAAGCTTGCATTGATGTACTGAAGCTTTAAAAGAAGGTTATCATGCCATGATGTCATAAAAACAACTGAACTCAAAACATCTTTTTAACATGGCCATGCCTCTGGTAATACATTTTACAGGACATTATGTTATTCTCTGCCAGCCATGGTAAAGCTAAGCACATGAGCTGTTGCAGTTCCCAGTCTAGAGGGACATACACTCACCAGCCCTTGTACCAAGATGTCTCTATTTTCCTGCTCTAATTCATGTGGTACAAATTCACCATCTGAATGTTGCAGCAGAAGTTGAGGCTCATCACCCCGGGCAACACTTTTCCAATCTTCTATTGTTCAATTTTGGCGAGTCTGTGAATTGTAGGCTCATTTTTCTGTTCTTAGCTAACAGGAGTGGCACCTGCTGTGCTTTTCTGCTGCTGTAGCTCATCTGCTTTAAGTTGCAACGTGGTGTACCTTCAGAGATGCTCTTCTGCATACCTTAGTTGTAAAAAGTGGGTATTTGAGTTCTTTTGGCTTCCTATCAGCTCAAAGCAGTCAGTCAGTCCATTCTCCTTTGATGTCTGGAACCCCAAAGAACTGCACTTGTTATTTTCTCTTTCTTGGATCATGATCATGACCATGACAAAAATCCCAGCTGATCTGATCAGCAGTTTCTTAAATACTCAGACCAGCCCATCTCGCACTAATAATTATGCCACATTCAAGTCCCCATTCTGTTCTCAGTTTGAACTTCAGCAGATCACCTACACTATGTGAAGATGCCTAAATACACTGAGTTGCTACCATGTGATTGGCTAATTAGATATTTGTTTTAGGAAGCAGTTGGATAGCTTTCCCTAATAAAGTGGGCAGAGAGTGGATATATATATAACTACTACATTTAGTCTTTAAAAAAAGGGCTTCAAATGTGATGACCCCCTATGAGCAAGTGCTTTGGTAACAGTAGGAAGGAAAAACTCCCTTTTAACAGGAAGAAACCTCCGGCAGAACCAGGCTCAGGGAGGGGCAGTCTTCAGTCTTCAGGACAAAGACAAACTGTGTAAAAGAGTCAGAGATTTAAAAATAACTAATAATTAAATGCAAAGAGGTGTGTTAACACACAGTGAGTGAAAAAGAAACACTCAGTGCATCATGGGAAGCTCCCACCGGCCTAGATCTATTGCAAATAGGTACAGACACAGCAGAAGGTATATTTAATGAAACTTCCAGTTAAACTAAAGGCAGTAGTAAAAACAAGAAAGGAATACAACGGAGAAAAAAAGAGGAAGAACAAAAGCACAAAGCTCAAAGGATACGGACAGTCTTACAAAAGCAAACAGTGAGACCAGAATATATATACACTTACAGGTGACTGACAGCGAGACACATCTGGGAACAACAGCACAAACAAAAGCGCACAAGGTATGAAAACATGTAAGTGCTACACAGTTTGTTAACAGTAAAGTCAGTTTTAAGTGATGAAACCCTCTCATTATTGGCTTATACTCTATGTCACAGGAAGGTGTTTATTTACAGCAGAGCTTTTAGCCTGTAAGTGTAATAATTATTGAATAAAACAGCCGTTTATGTTAATCAACTCCAAAAGGGCTCTTTCATTAGAGAAGTCTTGAGAGCCAGCACATTTCTGAACAACTAAACAACCTGTAATTACTAAGAACATCATCAGTGCTCTTCAGAGACATACAGTCACAGAAATTGTCATAAAATAGAAAAATATGTTTAATTAGACATCAGCAGTGATCAGAACACAAACAGCTATATGATAGCTGAGCCTGTCTCTGAGCAATTAAGGCTCCACTCTTATTATTCTCTTACAAGCTCTACCAGAGACAGACCCTAAAGCCATATACTTATGAACTCACTGTGCAATGAAGTGCTGATAGGATGCATGGTGACATCAAATCTTTACGTGGCCAGAGGGATACAGGGGCTCGAAAACTTGCAGGATGCTGAGGAGGTACGGAGATTAATGCCCTGTCGGATAGGCTAAATCTCCTTTATACCTCTGGCTGCTACTAACTCCCACCTCAATTTGGAGGAGGCTGGAGATAAGCCCAAACCACACTGTCTCCAGGGCAGGCTAATTTATCCACAGGCTAAAGGCATCCGGAGACCTGGAACTTGAGCGTTTCTGTAAGCTGGTCCCCCTCTGGCAGTCTGTTTACGTGTGTGTGTTCATAACTGAATACTGAAGTGTGTTTTACCAAAAATGTAACAAAAAAACCAACATCAACCTTTATGACCTGCACTGTTTTCTTTATGTATGCTTAGCATGTGAAATTGCCCATAATTTCGTGAGGTGTAGGTGAGATAAGTATCCGATTCTCTGCTTAATTAATAACAGACCAACCACTAAATCAACCAGCAAACTGGGGTGATTAAGGGGCTAATTTAAGTCAAACCAGTGGATTAGAACTATTCACAAATTAAAGTACTAATATCAAACTATACAAATACACTATTAAACGTAGTGCTGCATTTGAAATTAAAAAGAAATATACAATAAAACAATGAATGTAATACAAAAACCATATTGGGCTTGCATTAGGTGGGCATAAAAAGTCCACTTTATTGGGTACATCAGTTCAACTGCTTGTTAATGCAAGTATCTAATCAGCCGACCACACGTAAGCAGCTCAGTGCATTGAAGTATGTACACACAATCAATCAGTTTCAATCAATCAGTTTAAACTGAGCATCAAAATGGGAAAGAAATGTGATTTAAAGTTACAATGTGTAAAACTTTCAACCACTATATGTCAATAGATGGGAGATTGCAGTCAACTGAGTTCTGCTTTCTAACTCTTCCAAATTCAGGTGCATAATCCTAGTTACCGTGGACACTGTAGGACAAATATGTTTTAGCCAGCTAAGAGAAATCAAAAACATTAAACTAAACTCATAATAGCCACAGCTAGCCGACATGTTTCTACTACTGTTTGGACCGGGTCCAGATCTACCCCAGAGTTTTTCCCTATGGAATTCTGTCAGTTCACTCTTTACCTCAGCTGTCAATGCCGAGCGAGAAGCATCCACCTTTATGAACTGTGTCTGGAAGAGGCTGTTAAATTTTGTGAAAGGAGTGCGATAAGGGTCAATGAGTCAGAGAAGCTCACTTCTGTCTGATGATGGAGATGCTAAGGTGAGTTGTTGAGGATATGCTGGACTTTTCTGTCAGTAAGACTGCTGTTCTTGCCACTGTTAGCTGCTGTTAGCCTGTGTTAGTGAAACTGGCTTTGAAGTGGATTTAACTTTGTTGGATTGTGACATGGTGAATGTTAGCTTATAACCAGCTGTTGTTGTTTGCCAGCTCATTGTTAGCTGTTATGAGATGGAAGACTTGCATGTCTAATTTCCTGACAATGAGTAATCGCAACAATATTGGGACTAAATGAGCATGTTTATGCGAATTTTCCTGTTTTAGAGCACTGATGTTGTTCAGAAGATGAGACTTGAGGTGAGGAGGAAGGGGATAACATTTTATCCAGATGCCAGTAGCATTGTCTTTTTGATTTGTGTTTTTGTTTCTTTGGTGAAGGGGAGCCCTTCTACATAGTTCTGAAGGTGCAGACACAAATTTAAATGTCCTTCCATGGAGCGTGAATGCCTTTGGCTTTTCTTTTCCTCTGCCTTTGGTGTTTTACATATGTGGCTGATCTCTAGCCACATATGTAAAACGCGATTAGTCAGAAGGATGATGTCCTTCCCTGCTACTGTATTCAAATATGGTGGGAGAACATGGCAGCTTAACACAAACTGCAAACCTGCTCCTATGTATTTCAATGATTAAGTATAAGTTTATTAGAATTCATAAATTTGCTAGAAGACATAATCTTTTTTTCTATTAAATAGCTTGGGTACTAGTATTCATGTGGTTGTTTGACTTTGACATTCATCTTAACATTGATGCTAAAGCAGCGGTCCCCAACCTTTTTTGCCACACGGACCGGTTCATGTCCGACAATATTTTCACGGACCGGCCTTTAAGGTGGCGCGGATAAATACAACAAAATAAAACCAGTACCGGTACCAAAAAAAAGATTTATTCATAACACATGGGAAAAGACCCAGGGAAACCGAGTTAACAATAAAAACGATAAAAAAATCACGATAAAAACCGATAAAAACCCTGAAAACCATAAATTTCACACCTGAGCCTCAACTCTCGCGGCCCAGTACCAAACGACTCACGGACCGGGAGTTGGGGACCGCTGTGCTAAAGCACAAAACAGTGGCCTTGTTAAGCAGGAACAAATGGTTCAAATATAGCTCAAGAAACACAATAAAGACAAATGTTTTTTTTCTTTGGCATCAGCTTATGAAACGTAACTATTCTCTATTTGCATCTGTTTTATGTGTTTGAATACTAAAATTATAAATACACTGGTACATTAACTCTAGACTTCTTGAGTAAATGTAGATAATGCAAAAAGATGTTGTAGGTTGGCTTATGGCCTGCATCAGGGTCATATTACAGCCAACATCTTAAATAAGAAAGAGCAGAAAAAATACAAAACAACCAGTCATATTCACCTACATACATACACACCAATGAGGCATCAATAAGACATATGAGCATGCGATTTAAAATCAGTCATTAGCACTGGCTACAGGGCATAACCAAAAAATCTGGGTGTCACAATAATTGGTTAATAAACTTTCTAAATTGCAATTCCTTGCTTCCTCTGTCCTCTATCCTCCTGCCTGTGACCTGGAAATCAATCCCAATGCGACATGCTGAAGGATGTATCAATTTGTAAAATGCACCAAGAGGACAGAGGAGAGGAGAGATGACCATGGGAAGTATAACCAAGGATGGACAGGTGTAGTCTGTCTGAAGGTGTTTTACGTACAGCATGTAAAAGAAGTGTGGTGCACTTGAATGTTCGTGGCTCTTTATTCACACGCTTGTCACATTTTGCCACATTATGAATTTAATGAAAAATGGCCTTAAATATAAAGAATTCAAGAACGCTGTTGCATCTAAGATCATAAACATCTCAGAGCAGCAGAGCGCTATAAGAAAACAATTTATGATCCAGCTGTAACACACGTCACATTTAATTGACATCACTTAAAATTAGGCTACAAAGCGAGGATGTCTCATTTCATTAAATACCCATTACCTCGCCTTCTCTCGCCTCAAGTGGGAAGGACTAAGACATGAGGAGAGGAACCGAGGATGTACAAACTGTAGAATGAGAAAAGAAAGTTCTGTTTCTGGTGGTGTTTATGTCTTACATCATGCAGTGTCAACCATATCTGTTTTACATAAAAACTTTAAAGGTGTAAATAAAAGGTGAAGGTATTTTTAGTTAAGGAATTTAGTTTTATGTTTGACAAAAAAATGCTAGAAGAAAAGTAATAAATAAAAAAAGATAATAATATTGTATTTTTACCCTTTTTACCATATCATAAACCAGCGTTCCTCTTTGCTCTCACTGCATGTAACAAGCTCATACGTGTCAAAGTAACAGAAACTTTAAAAACTGAGCAAAAACAGATGACTTTTATTGCATGAAAGACTCTGAAATTGTCTTTTTATCTTTTGTGGTGTTTACCAAGAGGCATAATTTAATACTCATTAACAAGTTACAGTAATGACGAGCCACTACATTACACAGGCTTTATGGCAGCGTTACTGCAGACACTGCTGGGCTAAATGCAGAAGCAAAAAGACATTATGACTGCATTTAAGAAAGTATTCCCATTAATATATTTTATGTCACCATTATAGAAAAATTAACTAATTGAACCGAAAGGCAATCTCTACTAACATCCTTTGTTAAAAAGACAAAAAGAAACTATTTATTGTGTAAATAAAGTAAAAAATAAATAGCTTTTCTTTATGTTTTCTAATAAAGTAGAGAAATAAACTCACAAACACACTGAAACAGGAAGTTTTTGTTAAGTCACAGAAAATGTCCTTTTTTCTTGTTTGTTTGTTTGTTTTAATTGTGGCCTAATTGAAAAAGAAATACAATTTCTAGAGTAGATAATGAAGAATCGGCTTTTCTATCATTTAATTGTAATCTATAACTTAATTATCTTGCTTTAGTATGAATGGTTGTAGAGGAGCTCTTAACGTTAAAAGTCCAAAATGTGTGCCCTCCTTCACATCTTCCAAAACCATCCAGTGGGCCAGATTAGTGTCTGCGTTGGGCTGATTCTGGCCCCCAGACCTTATGTTTGACATCCCTGATCTAGGGACACAAATAATAAGTAATATTTCGTATTAAAAAAACATGCTAAATTTGCCAACAGAGAATCTTTACGCTACCAAATAGTTTAAATTGAGTGATCAGTGCTGTAGATAAAAGTGTTTCTTGTGCACTGTGCTCGGATCAGAAAGACACCTCCAGCTAATAAAGTGAGCTAATAAAATGCCTAAACTTCTGAAATGACTAAATCAGATAAATGCTGCAAAATACTGCTTTTGTTGGTCAGATTCCAGGTAGTGTGTAAAGCGTGCATTATAACCACATAGAGGTACAAAAACAAACTGTATGCTATCCGAGCCCAGCTAATATTGGATTTTTCGATTTTCAGGCAGTTAATTCAAATATAGCCATGATTGCTAATATTGGCTATCTGGTATCATTCAGCTACACATACATCATATTGCCTTTGTCTTCCCATTTTGTTTTATAGCTGCCAGGAAAACAAAATATAATACTTATGGATGAATAGAAAAACATCAATGATGAGTATTTAAAGCATTACTATATAGTGTCACATCAAACCAAAAAATAACACGTCTGATGACAGGGCTCTTAAACGGTCTCCTCGAGCAATTTGCTTGCTAAAAATGTCTTTCATCTGTCAGTGATTTTTGACAAACAAGCAAGCTTTGATGTCTTATTTCCTCAGACCATGCTATGCAAAACAATCTAGCCCCAAATAAAACATACCTACACAGTAAAACAACCAGTACATGAACTGTGAACAGCTCCTCATCAGTCATATTGAAATACAAATCTGATCTGAACCAAACTAGATAATAGGATCCTGGTCAGGATAGAATATGTGGCCCAGGAGCTGCCAATCATGCAGCACTTGCATTCTCCTCTTTTCTAAAAATGTACTAATGAGCACAGAACAGCCCTCCTCCTGATGACCTTGCAGTTGCTGTGAACACACACACACACAAACACACACACAGCCTTTTTGATATGAGTAGACACGATTCAACTCCTTGCTTGCAAGCTTTCCTTCAAACCTAAAGGGAACTTAGCACAACAGAGCTGCCACCATCGGGAAACGACTTGTTACCAACTTCAGCAGCAGAACTTCTGGGAACTTCTTGTTCCCTGGTGAGACGCAGGTGTTTGATTGGTGCTCTGGTGCTTCCCAATGCTGTCAGGTCAGACATTTGTCACAACATCATCAATATACGCACCATACCTTTAGCTGGTGTGTATGTAAGAGCGGGCATAGTGCGGCTGGGGGGTTATAGAGACCTGATTGTGCAGACAGGTCCTCCCCGTGTCTATGGTAACCTGTGGGTATACCGCCGTGTCTGGAAAGCTTTAATGGCTTGTCAGCGCCGTGACAGCAAAACAGCAGTAAGGCAATCTAAGCCTGAATGACAATCAAAAACCACAGGGGGTGAGAAATTTCCCCACAGCTTGGTCTAATGATAATTTATGTTGCACTGCAGTTAACTGTTGGTAAAGAGGGTGTTTTCCATGCTGGACAATCAGAAAGCTGGTTTACACAGAGGCAAATAGATACAGAAAAGAAATCTGCTATCAAATCATCTGCTATCATTTATCTGCATTTCACTTTACCTCATTTCCTTTAAACTACACCGAAGGAATAAGTGCAAACAATAAAAGCTCGAAACTTTTAACGTCTGTGAACCTAATCAGGATCATGTATCGTAATTGCAAAACCTATACCTGCATAGCTACATAAAATGGAGCGATCTTACCATAATTATTGCCAATTATGTGCAATGATTGCACAGACTACATCGTCCAGTTGTCTGAGGTATATGATTTGAACATTTTATGCTTCTTTAAGCTGTCTTCAATAAACCTGAATTCAGCCAGGTAACTTATTATAACCCCGTATGGTGCAGATGTGAACATTTTGTTATGTAATGCCTCCTGGGTGTGTTTTTCACGTAAATGCTTCAAACTGGTTTTCTAGTGCCATCTAGTGGAAATACCATGCAACTGCTAAAAGCTCTGACATTCATTTAACCTGTAACAGGACTGCAGTAGACACAAACTGGACTACTTATATTGCAAAGAGATCGCCACGATGTGACAGATAATAACTAAAGAGAAACGGGATAACAGTGGGCATCAATCTTCTAATCAATACAAAATAACATATGCTACAAAATCTGGATTTGTACAGCACTTTTTATAACATAGATTGAAGGTAAGTGTACACGTCCCAGCATTCATACACACATTCAAATAAAAGGTCTTACACTCATTCCTTCATGCATTCTTTCATAAACACCTTAGATGTGAATTATAGCCCCCCAAAATGGGTAAAAGATTAAGGAAAAGTAAATAAGCCACAGATTCAGCCGACCTGACAGGCTCAAGAAGGCTGTTCCAAAGTTCAAAACCACGACCTCAAAAGTTGTTGCCTCTGGATTTAAAATAAGAGCGTAGAGCAGTTTAAACACTCTATTCAGATTAGCTTAGAGGCCCTCTGCTGTTACAAGGTCTCTGTAGCTCTGGTATATATGCAGGACCTTGGCCATGTAGGGCTTTCTATTCTATTAATAAAAATTTTTAAATGAATTTTGAGCGTTTCTTGTCAAAAGAAGCTTGCTTTAAACCAATGAAACCCTTCATGGTCAAAAAAATTGAAATGTTTTACTTAAGAATCTGGTTGGATAATGTAGAAAACTGATTAAAACATTATTATTTTTATTTTCTCAAAAAAATGACTGACTGCACCTTTAAATACACAACTTACAAGGTTAAAGCATTGAACTTTCTAGCATTGAGCCTTTTATTGGAATGAGCTAAAAGAAAAAACTATAAAGCTCTTTTCTCTTATTCCACTGGAACATTTGAAAAGTTAGATATGATACGTCTGTGTGCGCTGTATCGTCTTCTTTGCTGGTTATTTCTTTCCTTGTTGCTTCCTGTTGTATTTTGAAGGTTTGAAGGTTAGCTTTCTTATTTTCTCATATTTTGGTTTTGTTCCTTTCCCTGCTTTGTGCTTGTCTGTGTGATGAACATGTAGTCAGGTCAGCTGTTTGTGCTTCTGCTGCTCTAGCTTTGTTTTTCTTTCCTTTGTGTTCCAATAATCCTTTTCAATATTTCTTTTTTATTTTAAGAGGTGCGATTTTCCTCCCTCTGCTGCCCGCACTTGATTCCCCTCTCCAGTGTATCATCAATTTGTTTACTTGTCTACTTTCAAACTGTAATCAGTCTCAATGATACAACCTGATAAAGTCACATATTTGATGAGAATTATATGAGTAAAATTCTATGCTGTCTTTTTCTTGTGACCTGTCATTTTGACTTGAATCATTAAATAAAGACGTGTTTAGAAAAAGGAAAAAAATAGTCTGTTTTGAATGATTCTGCCAACCAATCATCTTTAAGGCAGTATACATTATTCCATGTGGTTTTGTACAAATACACTTATTTTAAACTACTTCATTATGTGATTTCAGCTGATACAAGAGCACATTTTAACTAGCTGACACTGTGATTTTCATCCATGATCATAAAGAAGACATTTGTAACTTGTACATTAAAACATTTTTTTGTACTTTTTAAGATTTAAGGCATCAAACCTAAAACTGTTAGACCCATCAGTCAGCATTAAGTGACCTTTTTGCTCTAAGTGCTGCAGGACAACACTGTCAGTCCAGAGCTTCAGAGACTAAATTAGCTACATAAAACTCAGCTGTGCAGCACCTGTTTGACTTTACAGCTATTATCCATCACCTAGCCAGTGCCACTTTTGCCCATTTTTCTTGTATTATGACAAGAAAAGCTTTCTTTTCTTATGATAAAAAGGTATCGTTTTCTGAGGAGAAGAGCCAACACTATATAATGACTTTTTACAGCTTCACTTGTAAAAAATGAAACATGAGGCATCTTCTTGTGGCGTCGTAAAATAAAACCACCACACATTCATACTGAGTTAAGTCAGACAGATTAACTTCTTCAATTTCAATAGAACAATAACAGATATCATTCAACCTTAACTTTATTCCAACTCAATCTACGCATAGCTGCTTGGATAGCTTTTATCATACAATTTGGTGACCAAATAGTCCAGCAGGAACGTGGTGTGCTTCCACAAGGTGCTCACTTCCAGGCGCCAGATTTGCCCTTGGCCCCACGGGAGGCCTTCGATGTTTTCGACCACCTCTGATGGTCGCTGACACGATTTCGTAGCACGTGGATGTCGTACTTCTGCTTCTTGAGCTTTTCTGCCAGCTCAAACTTCTCAGCGTGCAGCTGGTGGAGCCACTGCCAGAGCTCCTGTGCCTTCTCCACCAACTTCTCCTGGCTCAGGTGGTCGATGTTGAGTGGCTTCCTGCGCTCTATCAGGGCCTTCTTCTTCTCCTCACGAGCTGTTAGCTTCTTGCCCTTCTTCTGGTCCACCTTCTGCAAGTAGCCACCGAATGACTTGTTGGAGAAAGCCATCTTCTTCTTGGCTTCCTCCTCAGCCCGCAGTTTGGCTGCCTCCTCTTCACGCCTTGCTTTTTCCTCAGCAACCCGCATCTGGCGCTCACGCTCCTGCTCTGCACGAACACGCTGTTGTTCGGCCCTGTCAGCGCGGCGGTGTTCAATGCGGTTACGCAGCGCAATCAGTTCTTCCTCCTCTTTCTGACGGCTGGTGAAATGCAGCTCAATCAGTGTCTGGAGGTCATTGTAATCTTTCTCCACCCTCTTGCGATGCAGGTCATCAAAATCCACCTTTTCTCCATCTGGGATCTTCGGAGGAGCCATATTAGGCACATAAGTCGCTTTAGGTCGAGGTTTGGTCTCTTCTTCATGCTCCCCTTGCCTCTCTTCGTTGTCATCCTCTTCCTCCTCGACCTCTTCTTCCACCTCCTCCTCGTATTCCTCCACAATTTCTTCGGTGTCTGACATGATGGCGTCTCAGAGGGGGAAGAGAAAGCAGTGTGAGCACCAAGACCAGCTGGTGTCTGGAGATAGTTGGAGTCCTGGGTGAGCATGATGGGAGTTTTTAAAGATTTGGTTACCATGTGACCACCGTCTCCTGGGTGTGGGTCAGCAGCAGGGCAGATTCTGAGACAGATGGAATAATCTATTTTCTCCTTCACCAAGTCCTCACAGCCACACACACCCACCCATTTATCCCCTGCAGACCCCCCTACTGCCTTCTCTGACCCTGCACAGCTCCTCATTCCTTTGTAAGGACAAGATGAGGGACTATTTCGGATACACAGCAGATGCATACACAGACACACTTGTGCTTTCCAGTCTCACAAAGCCAATGCCACATATGTAAAGAACTACTGAGCCACTGGCACAGATTAAAGAAAGAAATGTGGAAGCAAATAAAAGGTGATGACAGAATAATCTACCAAAAGTCTCTGCAAATATGACCCATCCCACTGGCTTTAGATATTTTACTGTGTACACAATTCTGGGAACTTACTCATACATCACTGTAGTTTGAAACCATGTAGCGATTAAGTCCCTATGGGAATTTCTGTTTTGCAAAGTGCTCCAGTGTGCTGCTTATATAGAGAAACCAGGGAAAAATAATAACAAGAGCACGTGGCTACTCATGAAACATGCAAACATACCTATAGAAGGATCATATAAAAAGAAGAGCAGGCTCCTAACTACATATAGTACCGTTCATTAAAAAGAAACATTTTTAAGACATGAGGGAAGAATAAAACATTTTGAAGGATTTTCAACATAATTTCAAAGTGCTATTCAAAGTGTAGCTATTACATAATTTGCTTGATTTTACGAGTCTTTAGTTTAAGAGTTTTGAAAGACAGATCACCATCATGTCATAGAACTGTTGTTTACATCCACTCATCATAGCATGAATATCATGGCAATTTGAGGCTGTAATAATTTCTTTGACTGTTCTTTTTCCAAGGTGGAATGAATGTACAGCAGACATAAAGTTTGTATTTATTTTAAAATTTCTTCTAATTTATACAGGCTCAAAAATATATATACATACACCCCAACCAATACTTGGTTGATGTGCAGCTTAGTAAGTTGCATCTCGACCAGATTGTTTTGGTAGCCATTAACATGCTTCTGGAATTAATTCTTGTGGATATCTGACCACGTTTCTTGGCAGAATTGGTAGAGTTTCCTCGCACAGCCCTGGCTTTTAAGCATAGTCCACAAATTTTCAATAGAGTTGAAGTTGGGGCTTTGGGAGGGCCAATCCAGAAGCTTAATATTAGCCTGCTTTCAAAAATAGTTCCCTTGTTTGGGATCATTGTCCTGTTGGAAAACTGTTTGATACTGTTGATAGCTGTTGATTTGAAGTGAAGCTGAATTATTCCATCCACTTTGTAATGTAATCTTTACATTTCCAGTTTATTTGACTTTTTTCTCCATCTGAGTGAACTTATCTGTCACTCTTTTCTCTCCATGTGAGCAACTGGACCTTTAACTAGCAACACACAGTTTGTGTTTGCTTAAAGTTTATTATCCTCTTCTGTAGCACTAGCAAAGTTACAGTAACATGAATTGTCCGTTTCACTGTCCCTGCAATTTACATGGACAAAATGTGTGAATATTTTTTAAATTTGGCCCTAATCTCCTAAACCTAAAACTGGAACTAGAACACAGATTAGAAAAGTGATAGATTACATCTGTAGGTTATTTATTACCAAAAATACCAGTTCAGTCAGCGCAATTAGTTTCACCTAGTCTTGACGACAAACTAAAGTGATTTCTCCATTAATGAGTAGCTGTCACTCCAACGTACAGTGGTCGCATTGGAAAGAAAGCACACCAAGCGTTGTGTACTCTGATCCACTGATAATATGTCTGATTGGAGAAGACTTTGCTCAAGAGATCAAATTTGTGCAGTAATGTGAGTGCACTCACACTCTTACACAGAAAGCCCAGATAAACACCCAAAGATGATAACCAACACTTTGATACTTATTATCTCTACTGGGGTTTTGGCCTATGTCAAATCAGCTAACATAAAGAAAGCCTTGCTTTGCAGTACATCCATGTGGTTACTTAGTAAAATCCACTTGTTGTGAGCAGCTTAAGGTAGAAATCATTTTCTTCCCGCTAACTAGAAGGAACTAACATTACAGCTCGTTGTCATGGAAGCACCAACTTTAGTGTTTTGGTTGCTGCCATGTTGATATTTTAAAGTCAGAAATGGCCATATTTGCCATATTTGACAAACTAAAGCAAACAACCTTGATTAGCTAACAGGTGCAATGCGCAAATACGAATACCTGCTAGTCCTAAGTGACTAATAAACTAATAAAATACTAGAATTTCACTTATCAAAACTGAAGCACAAAAACATCTAGATGTGTACCACACATTAAGCTGTAGTATTCTTCAGTCAGGTCCATCAACACTATCCAAAAGGTTCCAGCAACACAAAAACAGGAGAGCTGTCCAGTTCGCCAATGCTGATTGGCTAAAAATGGCTTTGTCGCCACGCCTGTCTATCACCCACCTAACTCCAGTATCCAGGTGTATGAGTTTTTATAAACTGGTAGCATCTCTACACAGGTCAAAACAAATAATCGTACTATACTTAAAACAGTGTTATAATGTAAGGTTTTCATTTCATTTTCATATGGGAGTTTATGTGGTTTGACTCGCCTTTAAAGACAGCCTCAAGTGGCCATTCGAGGAATTGCAGTATTTTTGCCACTTCTGTGTTTACTTAATTTTTCATCTCCAGAGATTGAAGCTTGATCTGTTATTTTATTAGGTTGAGCTTTTATATTTGTGTTTAAAAAAATAAAATAAATAACTTCTGCAGAAAGACGGACCCCACAAACAGCCTTTACGAAGAACAATGTTGTGTAAGATGAGCTTTTCAGCCCTGCCTTGTCTCCTCTTTGGAATGTAATTAAAACATTCTTGCTATTGAAGGCTCCCTGCTGTCAGCGCAGAGTGTATTAAAGCGTAATTGCTCCCGCACGACAACATTTATATATGGCTATCACGAATTTATGTTCCCAAGTCTTGAGTTATCAGTAGGAAAAGGGCAGACACAGTTTTTAGAGGATTAGGTGACTGACAGGAAGAGACAGGTGCTCTGTGGTGCCTTAGATTCCCAATTAACTTGGGCCTCCTTAGAATAAAGCTTCTGATGCTATTCTGCTGTACGTGTTTGTGGCAGACAACACGTTATTATCTCCGTGGGATTAAATTTCAGTCTTGTTATAAATCAGCTGGAGCTCCAGCTGAGTGAAGATGGGCTACGTGTGGCCTGAGAGGTCCACGACACAAATCTTAATGCCCGTGAGAAGGTCCCACAGCTGTCTAATCCCAGAGAGCACTGAGCATGCCCGAGAGCGACATGAGGACAGCAGGTGGTTCCAGTGTAATCAAGGCACTGGTGGAGGGCTGGTGGCAAGGGACAACTGCGTCTATCAGCAAATGGAGGCAGCAAATGATGTGGGCTATAAATAAATAAATAGCCACACCCTCTGCTGGTTAGCAGTTTCAAACTGAGAGATAGAGAGTAAACTTCCTGTATATTTACTCTTAATCTACCCGGCTTACATCCCTAAAGAACAAGCAGAGAAGTCTTCGAAGGAACTTTTTTTAGACGTAAAAGTAAATAAATGGAAAAATTCCAGAGCACAAATAACACATCTGTCTAGCAGAATATCATCTGTTTTCTCATGTTAATCATTTATATCTACCCTGGACTGTCACTCTTTACTGAGCAGCTTTAACATTTGCTCTACTTGCTGTTTTCTTTTACTCCTCTTAGTAATTCACTGTTGTGCTTTATTACTTCTGCCAAAGAGGTTATGATTTTGGGTGTATGTCTTTCTGTCTGTAAACACGACAGCTCGAAAGGTTTTGAGTGAATTCTTTGTATGGATGCAGAAGGGGTCGTGTTAACAGTCCATTAAAATTTGGCATACATCCACCAAGGCCTTCAAGGTCAACTAAGTGATTTATTGGTCAAAAATTGGAAAAAGGCATATCATTCAAAGCTATAGAAAGTACCATATAAATGTGTTAATGATGTCGGATTGACCTGTGACCTTTCCTTCAAGGTCAGTAAATTGATCTGATGGTCAAACTGATAATAATGTTATATAGAGCTATTTTAAAATTGTGTTTCTTACTGCCATTAGTTGTACTGACAACATCCAAACATACAGGGAATGAATTATGGGCATTCTAAATATCACATTACTTTGGACCTCTAGGTCAAATCTTCCTAAAATGCCTTGTATCTTTAAAACTATAAATATAATTCTACTGCCTTTGTTTGTTTTAGTAATATTTAGGTAACAATATTGATATATAGGGATTCTAAATGTAAAATTTAGATTTTCATCCAAATTACATTACATTTTACCTCTCATCTCAGGTTTCCATTGCACACCTGTTCTTCTTGACTCCAAAGCTTTGTTATATCTTTAAAGAAAGTTGCCTCAAACTCTACAATAATACACAGGAAAGAGAGAAATCCCAAACAATCCACATCCACTCATCTACATTAAAGGGACGGCTGTGGAGTGTGTGAACAGCTTCAAGTTCCTGGGAGTCCACGTCTCTGAGGATCTCACCTGGACGACCAACTGCTCCAAGCTGGTCAAGAAGGCTCACCAACGCCTCTTCTTCCTGAGGACTCTGAGGAAGAACCACCTGTCCTCAGACATCCTGGTGAACTTCTACCGCTGCACCATCGAGAGCATCCTGACCAACTGTATAACAGTCTGGTACGGGAGCTGCTCTGCCTCGGACCGGAAGGCGTTGCAGAGGGTCGTGAAACTGCCCAGCGCATCGCCGGAGCACCACTTCCTGCCATAAATGACATCTACAGGAAGCGGTGTCTGAAAAGGGCTGGGAAAATCATCAAAGACACCCAGTCACCCAGCACACGGACTCTTCACCCTACTGCCCTCTGGGAGGCGCTACAGGAGCCTCCGGACTAAGACCACCAGGTACCGGAACAGCTTCTTCCCTACAGCTGTCAGACTCCTGAACTCTGCCTCCTGACATCTCACCCACATTAAACTCATGGACTGAACATACACACACCCACAACCACC
>VUQG01044503.1:0-13597 GCA_015106755.1 Etia nguti
GTGGGGGTGCAGTGATTCCTGTGCAATGTGTTGTGTGCGTGAATGAATAAAAAACACACACACACACACACACATGTGATTACAGCCACAGGAATTGAGCTGTGAAAGAATAAACTGCCTCAGACCAAACCTCAAGCTTCTTCTTCTATACTCTGGGACAATTTGGCCTTAAGTGGTGTTCTGGCTGACACACCGGGGTGACCGTAGTACTAAAGAGTGAATTAGTGCCACAACCGTGTGTATTCCTGATATCTCCACTACAATGAAAGAATGAGAAAGAGGTGGAAACACAGCTGGAACGAATCTGACTAATTAAATGGGGCAAGCAAAACTAAACATAGCACAAAACCAAAATAAAACAGGGAACAGAAACAGGAAACCAAGACACTTATAGAATTTACATTTTTGGCAGTGAGCAAACACTGGACAACAATCAGCCAGCTGTTGTACTTTCTTGTAAAGAAACTCCCTATTAACAGGAAGAAAAGAGAAAATTACAATTATTGATTACATTGCAAGTGATACAGCTTGGAGCATGAGAAACTATTTTCTTTCTTGTTTCACTCTGACGTCCCATGAAAATGCTTTTTGATATGACATTTATAAGAACAAGGCTTTGTAAAGGTGATGTTTCATGGCCGTTGTAACACCCAGTGCTGACACGTTGGACATGCATTTTGTTTTGTGAAAATTACCTCGGGCCTATGACAGATCCAAACTGTACAAACAAGTATGTCAGATCAAATTCCAAGCAAGTCTTTGTACTTCATATTAAGAGCTACAAACGGATTTAGCAAATATTGAGGTTTTGAGTTTCACACCATGCAGTTTATTTTTTTTCTAGTGAACAGTATTGTAAACTTCCAAAAAATATACATTACACATATTTAACAAACATGATTTCTTGTTTTGTTTCTCATTATGTTTCTAAAACTAAACTAAAAGTTTATTTATTCCTGTGTAAATAAATCTGTAAAACGGTGACTGTAGCACGTGTCCCTTTTTTGATGACTGTTAAATCTTTTCACCACAATACAAAGTGAGAAGTAAAGCCTAGTTGTTGTTGTTTTTTAAATTTTGCACTTTAAAGGTCTGTGAACTAAAATATAAAAATATAAAAAAAACTATAAAGTACATTTTCAGTGTAAT
This sequence comes from Etia nguti, assembly GCA_015106755.1. NCBI lineage: Eukaryota > Metazoa > Chordata > Actinopteri > Cichliformes > Cichlidae > Etia > Etia nguti. Next base: position 1,150 of record VUQG01044503.1, read on the forward strand.
TCGATTTTAAATTCAGCTCCAGTATTTGTTTCATAATTATTTCTAAATTCTAACATGTTACATTTCATTCTTAGACTTACGTCATTTGTGTCATTTTAAGGGGATTATTACTTCCTTTAATATTGTATTTTATATGCTGAATGTTTTTTCTCCCATTTTTTTTGTGTTTGTTTCATATCTGTTGTCAGTGATTTTAATGTTACCACCACTGAAATTATTTATTCTTTTCCACCCGTTTATTCAGCTCAGGATTTTCTTTCCACTTCTTGACTTTATCAACTTCTGAATGTCAACTCCTTCATAGTTTTCTTAAATTAGAAATATTTCTCAGTCACCTTGCAATCATGGGATCTCAGGCAAGAGCCACTACCATTATACAAGTACTATTTCTAATCTCCTGAAAATATTCATGACATTCATGAAGGTGAAAAAAGATCTATTACTCTATTTGGATTTATCTTTTTAAGTTAATTATTTCTCTTCTAATAGTTTAGTGGATACAAAATAATATGACAGGACTTGAAGAAAAGTAACACATTTATTCTCATTTGGGGCGACTGAGGATGGATCAGATGAGTTTGCCACCTACCTTGTGTCCTCATACCTGGTGGTAATGTACAGTGTTGCCTTATCAACACTGGGGTCTTTTGTTTGATGGTTCCACAGTGCCTCCCTCTGGCTGTGATGAAGTACCACACCCCTCTGCTCTTTCCATTACAGGGAATGTCTAAAAAAGTACAAACCTTTAATAATCACAGCTGAGATCATAAAGTGTAGTTATCTGTCCTTGTTTTCCTTCTTCCTTCCTCTTAAGCACTTAGGGTTGCTGGAGAGGGGGCTGAAGACTATTCCAGCTATCACAAGGTAAAAGTCAGGGTACAACATCTGACAGTTCACCACTCATGATCACATTCCCAATAGATGATTGTAATTCCCAAAAGAATCACCAATTAACCTAAAAAGGCACGTTGTTGGACTGTGAGAGGGAGCCGGAGCACCCTCAGAGAACACAACATGCAAACAGCAGCCAGCAGATTCACATGCAGGACCTTCTTGCTGTGAGGCAACAGTACTAACCACTGCAGCACCGTGCTGACCTTAGAGCGCAGTCTGGTGGTGGAAAATGTTACTGTGGGTGCTTTAGATTATATTACATACAGCAAAAAGTACTGGTTTATTATTTTAGTGGGTAAAAGAGTCAAGATTGGATCTAAATGATGTAAATGGACAAGCACAGTGCATTTCTACTCAGTCTTAAAGCTCAATGCAGCCTCATTCACCCAACTGCACACACATGATTAGGGAAAACTCAATGTTCAATATCTTCTTTTTTTCATCAAAAGATTTTCTCTGTATCTCTGTTCTGTTTGTTTTTGACTTGAAACACTAAATAAATGTTTTACTACACATCTGTCTCTATTTTTAAATCAGCAGCTGTAAAACTAAACTGTCCGAAATTTAAAATTCTACATTTGGTAGAATTAGAGATATTAATTTCACTATTTTTAGTTAATGATACTTTATAAACCTATTCTGTTGTTTAACAAAGACAGTCTCATCATGTTTAAAGCACTTTTAAATCTGTCAGCAGCACTCAGTTCTCCTGCACATGTGTGATCTTGGAGTGAACCGAAGGTTCAGATGCATCTGTCAGGTCCTGTGTGGGGATTTTGCTGGCCTTTGTCTGTTTGTTAAAGATGAGACTTTCAGATGCTATTCAGCTGGTGTAGATAGTGGGGTTTTAGGTCTGAAACATCTTCTTTTGTCGTCCACTCATCCAGTTTCATGAGATAAACTTTTGGTACAAGGACTGGACTGAAAAAGGACTGAAAAGAGAAACTTTGAAAGAGCTTTAGAAAGCCTGGAGAAAAAGCAGTGCTTGTTTAATCAAATGTAATAATACACATTGATTAAATGTCCCAAAGTAAAGAGATCTCTCTGCGAACCTTTAGTTTGGCTACTGTTATTTGCACGTGTGCATTGTGTTTTTTTATTTTACGTTATAATTTAAAACAAACCCCTTAATTAAATTAGTGAGTTGAAGTAATATATGAAATATTAGTGTTAGGTAAGTCCAGATTTCAGTTTATTGGACATTAGCTACATTTAATAAGAAGATATGAGATCCAAATATATGCTTATGTCAACACATGTTCATTTTGATGAGGTTTACCGAACAAATTTGAATCATCACAACAACCAAAATTTTAGCAACACATTATAAACTTTATTATTACAACTATGGTTACCATGTTTATGTTTGTAACCTGCTAACTGAAATACATTCTGCAGGTGTCACATTTTCAGGACTGTAAGTTCACACACTTTCAGACTTTTGAAAACCGGAGTTGGAGATTTCAGAGAGAGAGAAGTGTTTTGTAAAAACTTTACAAGTTATACGGATTATTTGCTCAAACATCAAGCAGTGCAAACATGTTTGGCTGGACTCTAAGAAGGAGAAAGGTACAGCCTGATTTGTCATGTTTTTTAATATTTAAAGACAAATTGCTGTTTTTGTGCAACACAGTTCTTATTTAATCACATGCTGTTTGATTTATTTGAATCAGAAAATAAAGGAGGATACTGTGGGTGTTGGAGAGGAGAAAGCCCCACTGAAAAAGTAAGATAATGATTTGTAAATGTGTATTTTTGCTCTCTGTCACATTTTAAATATTTTTAAAATTATGATTATGTGTACATGTATAAATACACACATAAACATACAGGTGCAGTTTTCTCATTTGAAAATAAATATTTGTCTGATTATTTGAGTCGAATCAGTTTTTACTGTGTAAGTTGTAGATTTGTTCCCTCTGTGGAGTCCACAGCTTCATGCAGTCGGTTTAGCTGACTTTCTTGAGGTACTGAGTGCAGTTTGAGTGCATTACAGCAGACTGATCTTCTCTGTTATTGTTGTGTTTCCAGTGTGAGTGCACGAAAGGGTCTCACAAATGAAAATGTGGTCCCTGACGCTCCAGCCACCTCTGCTGCACCAGCATCACCTCCAGCTGAGACTCAGAGGAACAAAGCAAAGAAAGCTTCCTGGTGGCGCAGATGGCTTTTTTGTAGGGTGAGTTTAACACTGCAGAGAATAAGCTCTGAACAAACAAACGGTGCAGGAATTAATGCATCTATTTGTATTTAACTGGATTTATTTGTAACTGGCAGAAAAAGTCAAAAGTTTTTCCCAAAAATGAAGACAAGGCAGAAGACACGGTCGTGCCACCTTCTGAACCAGAACAGAGGTACGCTATTATTTTACTGTCTGAACAAGTTCTGCTGGTGCTCCTTCCTTCTTGGATCATGAAGGAGAATCTTTTGTATTTTGTCCCCATCAGCCAGTGTGAGGATGTTCTGGAGAAGGACTCGGCAGGTCTGAAGCTTCCTGTCTCAGCTGTACCTGACAAAGAAGCTGTGGCACGTGAAACATTCCTGCCACCTTCTGCTACAGATCTGAGGTATGAGGTCCTTTTACTGTGTTCCTGTTTAAAGGGGATTTATTGATTGTGTATCTTCTCCTGTAATTTCATCACTGTAACTGCACTGTTTGTGTCTTTCTATCACGGGTAACATCAGCACTGAAAAATGTGAAGTCAAGGACGTTGGTGTCCAGACGGAGGTTTCGTGCCCTCCCAACTCGCTGCTGTTTTTCTGCACGGTACGTTCTACAGAGTCGAGTGTGACACGTGAACAGCTGTTATAGCAACATGTGGAGTTTGAATGTTAGGATTGACACTTAAATTCTCATAATGTCATCCATTTTGGTTGAACTAACTGGTGATGTGTTTCTCAAAGAACAAGGTGACCTTCGATGATGAGCCGCTCTGTCCTGAAGTCACTGAGAGAGATGAGCCCGTTTCCAGGTCCTCTACCCCAGCAGGTCACGGTGGGAGCCAGGGAGCCATGTTGGAGACAGAGTACGGATACCGCTCAACGTCTCTGAGCTCCTGCACAAACATCCTCTCCCAGTGGGAGCTGGATTGCCTCGGGTAAGAGTCGTGCACACACTGAATATGTAGCCAGTGTTCAGCTGAATGAATTTTTGTCAGGAGGCCCCGGGGAAGACCCAGGACACGCTGGAGAGATTATATCTCTCGGCTGGCCTGGGAATGCCTTGGTGTTCCCCCGGATAAGCTGGAGGAGGTGGCTGGGGAGAGGGAGGTCTGGGCTTCTCTGCTTGGGCTGCTGCCCCCGCGACCCGGCCCTGGATAAGCGGAAGAAAATGGATGGATGGATGGATGTAAACACTCTCCTAATTTACACACAGTTTTAACACCATAGATGAAAAAAAAAAAAAAACTCTAAAAAGAAGCAACACAATTTTAGTGGTAAAACATTCTATTATATTTTCTGCTGTAAAACCAAAAGGATTATATAGTGTGGTGTGTCTCTGTGACCAAGACACATTAGGCTGAGGCCTTGAAGTCCAGAAGTCCATCAAGGTCACAGACACACTGTTGATGTGATTTGTTCCAGGCTCCACTGACCAATATGATTTTCATGGATCTATTTTGAACACATGCATTATCTTGGCAAGTTGACCCCCAGAAGAAATACACACACATACACACACACACACACACACACACACACACACACAGTAAATGACAAAAATGAACATAACATCTCTCAAAGAGGGTTGAAAGTTGTTTTCCTTTAGAGATTAACCCAAATAAAGTGGTAATACAAAAACCCCCATTTGTTTATTTTAACTTGGATATTGGATATTTATACTGCCCTTCCTTGAACTCACACTTTCAGTGGACAGCAACAAAATGCTGATATAAAATGCAAGAACTTCCTAAAAGTTCCCAAAGAAATATGTTACATTTGTTTTGGTACTAAAGTCATCATATTGTGTATTTAAATATGAGAGGGAGTGTGTATGATGTATGTGAGTGTGTGTGCCAGGGGGACAGATGCTGGCGTAGCAGGTGCTCCGTCCCCTGACAGGTGACAACTCTAGCTGCTTTTAAAACCTTATGGCCAACAGACCAGGGACACATTGTTAGTTAAATACTTTGGTAGTTCTCCAGGGGCGACCGCGTTAACCTGCATGACAAACCTTATGGCAAACTGACCCTGGCTACTTTTTTAGATAACCACTCAAAAGACTTAAAAAAAACCCCAAAACAACAACAACAACAACAAAACCCTCAAGGTCAGATAGTGAGTTAAACACATTTTTAAAGTCGTCTCTTTTTTGTAATAGATAATCATTAGTTTGATGTTATTATTCCTAACATACTTTCATTTGAAGAACACAAAGGCCTCTGGAGAGACTTTAAGAGCCATTAGAAATAAGGCAGGCCCACTGGACTACAGCATATGTTTTTAAGGTTAGTATGTGGACAAGCATTTACTTGTTCATCTCAGAAACTTTCAATATCTTGAAAAGGTCCATTTTAGTTGTTGGTTACATGTAAAATTTAGTTTCAGCTTTGATGATCATGGCTTATTGGTCAGAAAAAGAGTATGTTTGAGTGTAAGTAAATTACTATTCAAATAGTAAAAATACTGAACATCTCTTGTTCTAGTTTACATAAATATAAACATGGGGAAGACAACTGACTTTAATTGGCTCACTGACTACAGTTGCACAGAACTAAATTACTCACATCCTCTACAAAGAGGATAAACCACAGGTCATTGCTGAAAAATTATTTTCATGGACAGTTGACTGGAAGAGGAAGGTGTGGTAGAAAATAGTACACAAACACCGCGGTTGACCACAGACTTCAAGTCCGTTCAGTTCAATTCAAGTTTAGTTATAAAGCGCCAAATCATAACAAGTAGCCTGAAAATTTGTAATCTTCGAATTCAGGTGTTTTCAGTCCCATTGCTACAGTTGATTTGAATCAAGCACTTAGAATGACTCATTCAGTCACAAATGTTTGTGACAGGCTCGATGGCTAAGTAGTTGAATTAGAGCATGGTACGCTAACAGGATGCCACCGCTGCAACAAATCAAGTGTAAGTGGTAGAGTTCCAAACCTCCTCTAACATTAACATCAGCAGAAAAATTGTGTGATAGAAACTTCATGGCAGGAGTTTCCATGGTCAAGCAGCTCCTGATGATGTAATGTGAAGGTGACCCAGAACTTTGGACACTATATTTGTCCATACACTCTATTAGATTTTATTGCATTTTGTTGAAAACATGAATCTGATGTAAACCTTGATCTTTTTGAAAATCCTGGTTTTTATTTAAATACCTAAATATACCACAAAGTTGGAACAATGTATTTGGTAGATAACGTGGCCATGAGGTGTACCATGTCATTTTGCATAATATACTGTAGAAGTCTAGCTCAAACTAAATGCCTTCACTTCATTTTATTCAATGATTTCATATTTACAGCAACTAATTTGTAAATGGAAAGGCAAACAAACTGTTGCCCTGATGTAATTATCCATCATTTTAAAATACACCTACAAATATGAAATAGTAAATCTTTCAGTTACACACATTCCTCCCTGCCTAGAAACACACATGTGCAAGTTAATTTGTGGCTGTGTGTGCCAGTGTTTCATTACCAAACGAATCAGAAGAGGCATCTGCAGATCTGCTGATGCAGAAACAGCTGGAGATGAAATGAATGATGGAGAAGAGAAGGATGTGGGGAGGGTTAGAACACTTACAGAGAGGGAGCTGGAATATGGCAGGTATGCATCCTAAAAAAAAAATAGATAGTTTTGTGAAACAGAAATGTAAAGAAGAAACCTGAATCACTGCTAACAATGAAAACCTCAATGGAAATACTTTAACCAAAAAAATCACAGTGGGGAAAAAAGGTCATTTATATTTTTATCCCAGAATATAAGAAAGACTTCCGTGCTTCAGATATGGAAAATGTAATAGTATTTTGGAATTGACAGAAAACAGGTACAGTTTTCTGGGGTTCATTTGCTTTGCTGTCATGAAACTTGTGCAGTCCAGAGAGTGCAGGCTGAAAGCCTTTCACTGTCACTGGAACGGCATGAAAAAAGCAAAGATTATTGCACACAGGAGTCATGTATTGACTGTTTCACTAATAAAACAGATGTGTATTGATGGTGGGGCTCAGTCTTCTCGTTAGTCATGTGATTTATTACAGTTGCCATTTGATTTATTGACTCTTTGGTCAGTGGTTGGTGCACTCTGAGGTTCTGTAGGGAGTTTAAGATCACACACAAAGATTCTGTTGATCTGTATAACACCCTGTTATCAAAAAAAAAAAAATGTGATTCTGTTTCAAGTGAAAACAATACTGAATACATTTGCTAATTATTCAAAACTTATAATTAAAAATGCAAGCAACAACAAAACGCTGGAACCAGGTTCACCTCTCTGTGAAAGACTGGGCAAATAGTTCAAGAATTTAAGGCGAACTAGTGCCACTGGATTAACATCTTATTATCTACCAAACAGTCCAAACAGTTTAGGGTTTGGTTAATATCCTTCTCTTTATATGGAATTACTCTGGGTTAGTGTTAACTTCTTTTTGGAAATCATAAATACTGTGTCCTTCCATTGTTCACACTTCTGAACACACTGAGTAGTATCAGGCACAGTCAAGTGTTTGTTGGAGGAAGACACACCCCAACCATGTCTTCACATTCCCCATCTGCCACGCCATTTGTTTTCTGTCTTTGCCCTGGCTCTTCTTTTCCCTGTAAAATACAAAGTGTAGCATCACAATGTCACTACACTGGAGAACGTTACGAGTTAATTCATTTTCCACATAGTAACAGTAATCACAGTGAACTCAGGTCCTTTGTGTTGGTCCGATTGCCTGCTGCTATGATTGATTGAGGGTAATTTCCAAAGCTACGGGTTGTAACTTTGTATCTACACTAGCAACAGTTCCACAGACTTCAGAACTCATCCATTGTTTTTCCACTTCTATGACCTCTACTGTTGAACCTCCCTACAATATTAACATATTTACCTGATTAACTTTATTTGTTTCCAGCCTCACTGTGCAGATCTCAAGAGTCTACTTACTGCAGAACACACGCTTTGTCAGCATGCATAATCAAGTTTAGAAATTATATTTTATGCAGCTGCTAAAGCTGATTTATTTTCTGTCGGAACAGAGTAGCACTAATTCTTGCGTTTTATTTCCTACTAAGTCACACTTTTGCCTCATCCATCACTGCTCTGTGAGACTGCTGCATCTGTCCTGTTTCTTTAGTTGTGCAGCGACTCCCTTTCACTACTGTCAACCTATCATGAAGTTTGAATGGAGAGGAAGACTCAGGAAGAAAATAACTACAGTGGTCCCTCGTTTATCGCGGGACTTCTAAAATAACTTCTAAAAATAACCCGCAATAGGTGAAATCTGTGAAGTAGCCAGCTTTATTTTTTACAATTATTATAGATGTTTTAAGGGTGTAAAACCCCTCACTACACACTTTATACAGTTTTCTCAGACAGTCATGAACATTTTCACACTTTTCTCTCTTGTTTAAACACTCTCAAAGTTCAAACCTTTGGTTTCATTCTATAATACTGGACTTATTTTTCTACACAGATCAAACCCTCTTTTAAGGTCCAGAACGTGGGAATAGAGCAGCTGTGAGAGAATTCAACATTAATAAATCAATGGTATGGAAGTGGAGGGAGCAAGAAGAATAAGTTGAGAAAAGTTTGACTTATCTGACTGTTTTGTTTCTCTTAATGCGCCTTATAATCCGAAAAATACGTTAACTTCTGCCTTACTTTAGCATGTCCAGAAGTCCAACTTTTTGTGCGATGGTTAGCATCTTCCTCTGCCTTTTGCGTGCTACTGCAGGTGCCTTTGACGGTGCAAAACGCTTTGTCAACATTGTTGTGTTTGTCGGGAGAAAACTTACAAACATACAGTACAGAACTTCAGAGTCACACTGCTAGCGATCGAAGATTTATATAAATTTGACAAGTTGAACGCATTCTGTACTGTACAGGAGACAGGGCACAAGATTGATTGACAATGGTCTACAGCCAATCAGAATGCAGAACACAATGCGCAGTTTGGAAAAAAGAAAAAAAAAGAAGCAAAAAAGCATGCAAAATTGCACAAAAAAATCAGCGAAACAGCGAGGCCGCGAAAGGTGAACCGCGTTTTAGCGAGGGACCACTATATACCAAATATACATCCATATTATCCAATTCAGGGTCTTGGGTTGTGGTAACCATCTCAGCTACAATAGGGTAAGAAGCAGGCACCCTGGACAGATCGCCAGTTTGTTGGAGGGGTTACACAGAGAGCTAATAAAAAAATCCAAAAATCCTTTTAATACTCTTTTGTCTATTCTTCCTTCAAAACTCTGCAAAAGAGCAAACACCATTTCAAAATAAAAGCACCAACATCCAAACAAACAGGACTTTTAGATACTATAGCAGAAAATACACTTTTAAAACTTTCTGTGATGTAATTAATGTAGCCCACCATACACAAGCCCATCGTGAATGTTTTGTGGTTCCTCTTTTTAAGTTTTATAATTTTTTGTGAAATGTGATGCTTTTATTTTGAAAAAGGAAAGTAGTAGAAAAAAAGATGCTGTGTTGGAAGGACAGAAGAACAACATGGTGAAAAAGAATCTTCCAAACAAAAGAAAGTTATACAGTTTTATTGCCATTAGCATATAACTCATTTGAACATAAGATTGGTTATGATTTTATTTTATATTGTAAACAACACTGAGTAACATTAACAAGCTTTAAGTGAGACTGTGTAAGCTAGCAAATAACCGCTGTCCTAGCACAGCATGTGTGTTTAGCCTAATATGGTTATAACACAACCACAAAAAAACAAACAAAAAACATTATATGAGTTAAAGCTACATTTCACATGTGATTTTACCCTGATTATGCTTCTGAAAGGGAAATTGCACATTAATGAATATGATTTGGTTTATTATGCATAGAAGCTGCATAGAATTCCCAGTAACACCAGAGACTGTCAGCAGTTTTAATATGTTGATTAAAACAGTGTTGAATGCTGAGTTTTATTGTTAGTGGAAATCAAACAGAAACATCAACTTATGGAACAATTAATTAATTAACTATTGTCAGCATTTGTTTTTAGCTGTATTTATTTTAGTTTTAATGTTGTGGTGCATTTAATGACATATAGGTCATTTATGTATTTATTCTTATATTTTTTTTATATTTTTGACAGAGAAGTACTTAATGTAAGGACAGGTTTGATTCAGTGTTTTGCAAATCTCACTCTTGCCTGGTGATGGGGACAGAGACTTGGTTTGTTTCCTGTGTCCATAGAGCACAAAGGGTTTTCATTTTGGCCTCAGACTTGTGCTGCTTTTACTGACTGGATTTATTTTTTTTTCAGGTGGTTCAGAGTTTAAGAGAGTTTAAGAATTTAAGACTGTAATCAACCCACCTGTGTACAGAGACTTTACTCAATATGCTCATGAAGTGTACCTTTGCATTTTAGGCATGTGCAATGCCAGGTGTGTGTTGGGCTCTAAACAAAAAAAATCCAAAATTTTGTTTTAGTGTCTATAGCAATCATTTATTTAACATGTAAAATAAATATTTAAAAAAATAAAAACCCTCCGGAGTCAATTAAATCACTGGCATTTAAGATGACCTAGCAGCAAGATACAGGCTCACTGATTCTTCGTTTCAACTGGTGTCAAAAGTGCAAACTTCAAACTATTTACCAGTTTGTAATCCTAACAGTGCCATTACATGGATTTTATTGATAGTCTGATGCATGTACATCCCACACCACAAAAAGAGACTGAAGCCAACAAAATAACCATGCTCATGTTTTCTATGTTTTAGACACATCTTAATGTAGATACCACAGAACCTTTTTATATATATTATGATGTGATAAAGATAATAGATACAAAACAATCACATTGCTTTTAAATGACATTAGTGTCATATTTTAGGTCATCTCAATAGATATTTGAGATTCGGGTATTTGTTTTAGTTTGATATTGCAGAGTACCATTTGCATGTGCTGTTCTCCCAAAGTTCAAGGTAGGATTAGGGTTAGGGTTACACATATGATGATGGCTTTGATGTCTGAGGGATAATCACATTATTTCTCCTTTAAATCAACATGTGTCCAACTAACAACATTGTTTTGTACAGTTTTGTTTTCACAATCAGTAGCAGAATTATCTTTTTTTTACCAGGTTTGTGCACACAAACAAGGGATTTGACTCTGAGTCACTTTGCTCTCTTTATTCATTTATTCGCTTAAGTTTTTTTTCTTTGTTATTTGGTAAAATTTATGAACGACTGAGCTTTAAAAGATAATAATGCTTTACACATAAAGATTATCTTATTACAATGTCCACATTTAGCAGACACAGAAGAATAGCAATAACCTAGAATTATGTCTCTGGCCACCTAAAGAATTTAATGACTCTCATTTGAGTAGGTTTCATTTATTTATTTGATTTCTTGACTCTTTAATAGTGTTTTGTGTGGGGTTCTTGAATTGATTTAAGGATTTGTATGTTGAATAATGAGAATTAGTGAAGCTTTAAGTCAAAATGGGTTTGGCTTTTTTTCAGAAGTCTTTTGTGTATTTTTTTTTCTTATTTGCACCAAAGTTCATGTATTTCTTTTGGAACTTATTGCAAAAGAAACCTCATAAAACTAATTAAAACTAATTATATAAAACTCATTATAATGTATCACATTATGAAAGGTTCATCAAAAATACCCACTCAGCCGAAACATTATTGAAAAGACAAATATGACTGTGACAGAAATCTGAACAATCCTGACATTCAATTAAAAACTGAAAGGTTAAAAAAAGCCTTTGTTTCATGTCATTAAAAACATGTAGAAATGTATGTACGTCTGAATTTAGTTGAAAAGTAAAAAAACCCATCTCTTTTTCTGACAACCAACTAAACGTTGCTACCCTTTGCACCACTATCCCATGGCAGCATGTGAATAATTAGTTATAAGTTCTTGGAGGTTCTTCAGTTTTAAACCAAATTTTGTCAATGACTGACTGGACAGATTCAGCATCCAAAACATCAATTGAAGTCTGGTGCTGCTACTAAACCGGATATGTCATGATCCATGTTTTTCTTTGTTTTATTGTTTGGTAGGTTTTGGATTTTCATTATCCTAGAATTTTAGTTTTGATTACTATTCTAGGCTAAGTCTTCTTATTGTTGGTTTCTATGACTCACTATGACTATTACGCTCATTATGCTCTCTGGTGTCTTCTATATGCTATAAGTTCTCATTTGCTGAGTTCTCAATGCCTGCGTTATTGCCTGTTTTATGTTATTAGATTAGTATCTCATATTTTATTTGTGTTTTGCTGTTAGTGTTACTTCTCTTCTTTTATTGTTTTAATTAGTTTGTGTTGTGTTTTGTTACCCTTGTGTGTCACTTCCATTTTTTCACATTGTCCTGTATTATCTTTTTTTTTTTTTTTTTTTTCTTTTTGTGTTTCCTTTTTTTTTTTTTTTTTGTTTTTTT